>JASTWP010002993.1:0-32500 GCA_030770255.1 Temnothorax ravouxi
TTAACGGACTGAAGGCGGACAGCCGATATGCGGTCCTGATGGACATCGTTGCCGGTCGACAATAAGAGATATCGGTACGCATATCACAGGAGCTGCTGGTTGGTGGCCGGAAAGGCAGATCCGCCGCGCGCCAGCCCGGCTCTACATCCATCCGGATTCGCCTTTCACGGGCGAGCAGCTCCGTAAGCAGGTCGTTTCCTTCGAGAAAGTCAAGCTCCCATGCTAAGAGCGGCCAATAGTGATTCGAATTTCATGAAAAATATCGTAACTTGTGGCAGAATATGGATTTTTCAATATGAGCCACCCACAGAGCAGCAGAACGCTTCCACGTCGGAATGTCAGAGCGCAGAAAAGACAAAGCCGAAAGGAATGTGCATGCAGAAGAGCAAGACATTGCTCACCGTTTTCTTTGATTGGAAAGGAATGATCCACAAGGAATTCATACCGGAAGATCAAACAGTGAACGCTGATTATTATTTAGGTATTCTGGAACGTTTGTGGGACAGTATCTCTCGAGATCGGCCTCAATACGAAAAGGCCAGGATCTTGGTGTCTTATGCACGATAATACACTGGTACACAAATCTAAAATTGTACGCGATTTTCTTGGTTAAAAAAGGCATCACAGCACTCGAATACCCCCCGCATTCGCCTGATTTGACTCCATTTGACTTTTGGTTGTTCCCAATGCTAAAACCGATAATAAACGAAATGCGTTACAATAATATTAAGGACATGGAAAATGCTTTGACCAAGGCTTTAGAGGCGATTCAGTTCGGGTACGATTACTGTTTCAATCTTCTTTTTAAAGAACGCTTACAGTGTTGTATTGACTCCAAAGGAATGTATTTAATTAAGAAAAATAATTAACTTCTTGTAATTTTTTCGGTACCAGTAGCACCAGAGCCTGGACAATAACTGTGCCATTCGTGTAGACGTAATCTTGAAATTTATGACACAACGGAATTTACGACTATCAGAATTGTTTAATTATTTCCTAAATTTTTATTGCGTTTTCTAGGAAAAACGAAATAATTCCGATTGGAATTCATACCGAAAGTTCCATAATACGTGACGAGGTAGAATTTATACCGATCTTCAACAAAGATCAAAGAACGATTATTAATAATGTCTATGCAGGTATTTTAAGACAAATAGTTTCTCTTAAGTCTCAATTTCCTCCAAAAACTGAAAGGTTTCTTCGAACAAATGGACGCAATATTATAGATGTTACACCCATACCCCTGATAGCCAAATCTGTCAAAAATATATTTTGAAAGTATCCGCTGTAAATTTTGTCGACAGAATGTAAAAATATAAAAAAAATTGCTAACGGTATATAACGGCAGATTGATTGCAAAAACTGAGTTTTATAATCATTTAAAGAATATATTCCATTTCAATGCTTACAAAATAACGTTTTATTTTTTAAACATAAAATAGAATAATTTTCTGTTCAGTTTTTATAGGTCATAATTTGCTGTCAAATTATATCGGCAGGCTCTATCAGCAAAACACAAGTTTAACGCGAGCATCAGATGATAAAAGATCTCTTGCAATATCTGATCATGAGCAAATCTGCTGCCAATCTGTCGTCATATACTGTAGAATGTAGATAGTTTGCTTACTGAATTTACTATTTACTTATTAATTAAGAAAAAATGGAATTTATTTAACTGTGCGTCGCAGCCTTTACACATCATGACTACATTAAGTACATTCTGTCTAAACTTGACTTCACATTTCACTAATTATAATTAAGTTAAACGATAGTTTTAATAATTTTTCCATTAATTTATAATGAACCTTACACAATAAACGAGCATTAAGCATGCCTGATGTATACAGGTTTTAAAACAACCTTTCGTTTATCATATTTCCTAAAAAATTATTTACAAAAATAAGTGAAAGTTTCTTTCTCTTATGAGAAAAGTGTCTCAGATATAAATTTTATACCGATTCTCTCAACAGATGTCAAAGAACAAAATATTTATATCTATATTAATAATGTTTAGCCAGATATCTTAAAACAAATAGTTTTTCTTAAGTTCCGATG
Organism: Temnothorax ravouxi; assembly: GCA_030770255.1. NCBI lineage: Eukaryota > Metazoa > Arthropoda > Insecta > Hymenoptera > Formicidae > Temnothorax > Temnothorax ravouxi. The sequence goes on from JASTWP010002993.1 coordinate 2,056, forward strand.
ACGTTTCTCCCAAAAATGTGAAAGGTTAAATCTATGGGTTAAATCCTTATGAGTCTATGAAAAAGAGGGCACAGGTATAGATATTACATCCATAGCATAGACCTAGACAATAAACGTTGACCATGTATCTGCGCACGGACATTATTGACATACAATATCTTATAGTATCTTATAGTATACATAAAAGTATCTTATACATTTTTGACAATTCGCAGAGATAAGGTGAAAATATTCCAATAGATGACATGTGTGTAAATTTTATACGGAAATTGAAGCATTAAAATGCGATGTACTGCTTTTTGTCACTGAAAAGCTCACAAATATCACAACGTATAATAAATAATAATATTTTTACATTAATATCATGCATATGTCTTTCATGTAACTGTATAATTAATTAATTAATTAATTAAAATTAAAATGCATTTAATTTAACCTGGTCTAAAACCATTTATTTTTATTGGACTGTGTGCAACAATTTGGTTCAAAGAAATCAATCAATTAATTAATCGATTATTCAACGTATAATAATTTACAATGCATATATGAAAAAAAAGTTTGTGTAAACATAACGTAAACAATATCTAACAATTAAACAATCCATGTAGATGTAATCTTAAAGTTAATGATATCTCAGGTTAATTTCAATAATTACACTTTTCTGTGTAATAACCCAGACAGCACCATGTCCAGCTTTTGGACAAGTGTGCTGTATGGAAATTTACCTAAGAAATATATTAAGAAATGTGAAAGAAGGTACTAGAGATAACTCTTTTATTGTCAATTAATATATTGCTCTGAATTATAAAAAAATCAAAGTCGAAATTATTACATTGCACCATATGTGTTTTTTTTACTAAGAAAAAATGCAACATATTAACTGTACACTCTGACTGTTACAGACGTTTCGGTTCTAAACAATACTGAACCATCCTCAGTGTCTATTAAGCAACTAATTAACAAACTTACTACATTAGCGCAATCATTAAACGATAAAAGTCAATATAACAATATAACACGCAGACGACAACGTTGGTATCGTACGCATAGCTGTAAATTAAATTTTCACGAATTAAAATTCCGTCGTGTCGCAAGCAATATTTTAATAAAGGTGCGGTGGAATTAAGTTACTTCTAAGACACGTCTTAATAAATTTAATGCGTAATTGTGTCTTTGTGTGTAATAAAAAAAACTTTGCGCAGTCTTTCACAATAAAACAAGTAAAATTTCCGAAGGTATGTCTAATAAATTGAAAAAACGCATATTTAAGCCCGCGTTTAAAATATTGTTATTTTTATTACACACAAAGACACAATTACGCATTAAATTTATTAAGACGTGTCTTAGAAGTAACTTAATTCCACCGCACCTTCGACGTACTTATTAAAATATTGCTTGCGACACGACGGAATTTTAATTCGTGAAAATTTAATTTACAGCTATGCGTACGATACCAACGTTGTCGTCTGCGTGTTATATTGTTATATTGACTTTTATCGTTTAATGATTGCGCTAATGTAGTAAGTTTCTTAATTAGTTGCGTAATAGACACTGAGGATGGTTCAGTATTGTTTAGAACCGAAACGTCTGTAACTGTATTGGAATACATTAATTTTTAACACGTACACCTTGTTACGGCTCTATGCTCTTTATTCCTTGATCTAATTTTTAATTTGTGAGCCTTTAGATTATATATTTAACTGTATCGCTTTTACACTATGACTATACATATTAAGTGTATTTTGCCTCGATTTCACATTTCGCTAATTATAAATTATCAATTTATCAATTTATTAGTTTATTCTATCAACTGCCTGTCTTCAGCTGTTTTAAAACAAAAGACTTTCTTCATATTTCATCTAAAGAAAGATTCGCAAGGCGATGGTCAACCATTCTACTCGATAACGACTATCACAATAACTGGATTTTTTATCAAATTAATAGTAAGATTGAAAAAGCGCTAGTTTTTAATAAATTTGTAATGTCGAATGACAATATTTCTTAAACACTATTGCAACGAAAAATTTTTTGCACTTTCTTTCTTAAATTCAGGCCACTGAATGTATTTACTGTCAGTAACTTGTTAAATCAAAGAATGCCTCAATAGAATGCCGTTGTTTAAACAAGTTCAGCAAGTTCATCAAACCCTGTAAGAGATAACTTGATACTAGATCAAAAGAACACAGAAATAATATAAAATTGGATCAATCAAAGCATTCAATATCATCTGAACATTCTACAGTATAATCATACATTTGATGGAAACAATTCAAGAATTTTGGATTCCGAACTTTATTGCCATAAAAGACTGAACCGGAAATTGTTAATTAGTTAATTTAGTAGTTAATTAATTCTAACAAGAATACAGAATTATTAGATAATTCTATTTTGACGTCTTCAAGGAGTTTAGATAAGACAATTAGATTATAAACACGAGGTCTCGATCACTGTTTGTTATTATTCTTTGTCCTTTATTTTGCTTGATGTACACCGGCGATTCCAAGTTTCTATGTTAGTCTGACACAGAGCATCACACATAAAGGCAGCTCTCGGTTGAACGTTGGAATCATCTCTCTTCTTTTATTCGTCTTGACCACTTATGTAAGTTTTAATCCATAAATTATTTTCATTTTACTATCGCATTGGCAAATTATGACTTTGATTTTACCGTCTATACAGTGGGCATTAAGGGGAGGTTTATTTTTGCCGTCACCGATTACAATTCTTCGGATATTAATTTTAAATTTGGGAACTTTGTTTTTCGTGCACTCCAATGACGAAAATTGTCATAACATTTTATTGACTCTTGACTGAATTTCATTGTCACTTACATATCATGCTGTATTAATTATTAATTATTATGCTTACGCAATTAAGTTAAGTCCGACGATTAACCATAACTGGTTTATCTAACTTTTGCGTATTGACGTATTGCGTTCGATTATTATTCCATCTGATGTATTTTATCATAGTTATTATAAAATAGCTAGTCCATATCGATTTATTTCATTATTGTTTCGACATTCTCAATTTTATTTATTTGGTGACATATAAGTTCTTTTGCTTTCTGAAAAAACTAAGTAAGTCGAAACATAAACTATCTGTATTTATATTATTATAATAAAATCGGTTGCGTTGGCAAAACTAGCATCTTTTATTTTGCTCAAGAGTCTCAAGAGTTGTCGGTTTGATTTTCACTTTAGCTTTATTTTTATCGAGTTTTTATCGCAGTTTTCTTTTACTGTATATTCAACATGTCATTTATGTAAATAATAAGTTATCTATGAAAGGGGCCATCAAAAATTCATATTTCGTCAGAAATATAAAAAATTTGTAATTTGCTTGCATTTTTATTTTCAGTACTATTATCACCTTGAACACCATTTTGAAGATATAAGGAAAAATTAACAATAGTTTTAAATATTTTGATTTTATACACATGAGAAGGAAATTAAATATATATATGCATATTGTGTGTATATTGCCGTAAACTAAGCAATACAGCTTTTTGTCTACGTGGAAAAGGTTCGTATAAAACAACATAAACCATATACACAGTCTGTCCAGTCTATAGTGTATAGTGTAACTAATTTCTTTAAATTTTTCTGTGCAGCGTCGCCTCTTGATAAGTTGACAGTACCTCATTGAGATTCGTTAAACAAATACTATGGATAATGAAACGGAACAAAGAGCCAATATTAAATTTTGTTTTAAATTGAAAATGAACTTTGAGGAAACGTACGGCACGCTAAAGGAAGTGTACGATAATGACTGTTTGGATAAAGATACTGTTAAAGATTGGTATACTCGATTTGAACAAGGTAGAGAGGATATCGCAGACGTTCGAGATCTACAAATTCCAAAAACCATTTCCCCGAGAACGTGAAAAAAGTAATTGAAATTCTTCGATCGGACTGCTATGTGTCTGTAGAACTCATCGAGTCGCTCACTGGAATACCTACAACAATTATAAATAAAATTCTAGAAAAGGATTTGGGCAAACGGAGGGTTTGTGAACGCTTCGTACCGCGAAAGCTGACGGAGGATCAAAAAAACGCCAGAATGGAGCACTGCAATGACATGATAAAAGCGGCCAAAATTGATTCAGATTTCATGAAAAACATCGTAACTAGTGGCAGAATATGGATTTTTCAATATGAGCCACTCACAGAGCAGCAGAACGCTTCCACGTCGGAATGTCAGAGCTCAGAAGAGACAAAGCCGGGAAGAATCCAGAAGAGCCGAATCAAGACATTGCTCACAGTTTTCTTTGATTCGAAAGGAATGGTCCACCAGGAATTCATACCGGAAGGTCAAACAGTGAACGCTGATTATTATTTAGGTATTCTGGAACGTTTGTGGAAAAAAATCTCTCAAGATCGTCCTGAATACAAAAAGCCAGGATCTTGGTGTCTTATGCACGATGATGCACTGGCACACAAATCTAAAATTGTATGCGATTTCTTGGTTAAAAAGGGCATCACAGTACTCGAATACCCCCCGCATTCGCCTGATTTGACTCCATATGACTTTTGGTTGTTCCCAATACTAAAAACAATGATAAAAGAAATGCGTTACAATAATATTGAGGACATGGAAAATGCTTTGACCGCGACTTTAGAAAAGATTTCGAAAAAGGAGTACGAAAACTGTTTCGAAATTTTTTATGATATACGCTTACATTGTTGTATTGACCAAAAAGGAGTGCATTTTGAATTAGAATTATTATAATTAATGTTTTGTAATTTTTTCGGTACTAGTAGCACCAGAACCTGAACAGCAACTGTGTCGTTCATGTGGACGTAATCTTGAAATTTATGACAACGGAATTTACAACGATCGAAATTGTTTAATTATTTTCTAAATTTTTATTGTGTTTTCTTCAAAAAAGCGGAATAATTCCGATCAAAATTCATTCCGAAAAGTTTATTATAATACACGTGACCATGTAGAATGTATACCGCTCTTCACGATTATATATATTAATAATGTCTATGCAGGTATTTTAAAACAAATAGTTTTTTTAAGTCTTGATTCCCCCAAAAACAAAAAAATTTTTCGAACAAAAGGACGCAATATGGATTTTACATACATACCCCGGGTAGCCAAATCTGTCAAAAATAGATTTTGAAAGTATCCAGCTGCAAATTTTGCCGACAGAATGTCAGTAGAAATATAAAAAGAATTGTTGACGGTATATAACTGCAGATTGAATTGCAAAAACTGAGTTTATAATGTACTCCATTAAATAATGGAATACATTAAACAATGTAAATAATGATGTATTTTCTATTTCAATGTTTACAAAATAACGTTTTACTTTTTTAAACATAAAATAGAATAATTTTCTATTCGGTTTCTATAGATCACAATCTGTTGTCAAATTATATCGGCAGGCTCTATCGACAAATCACAAACGCGGACATCAGATGATAAAAGATCTGTTGCAATATCTGAACTAATCTGCTGCCAATCTGTCGTCATATACTTAATAATATACTATTTAATAATTAGTGATATATTAATAGTATACTGTTTAACAATATATCAATAGTATACTATTTAATAATTTAAGAGAAAATTAATCGCAAATTTATTTAACTATGCCGCCTTTACATCATTGTATTAAATACATCATACATTGTCCCTGAATTTAATTTCACGTTTCGCTAATTATAAATTAAACGATGCTTTTATATTTAATTCTTGTAACAATTTGTAACGAACGTTAAACAGTAAACAATCATTAATCATGCTTGATGTGTACAGGTTTTAAAACGATCTTTCGTTTCTCATATTTCTAAAGTATTATTTACAAAAATAAGAAAAAGTTTCTTCGAGAAATATGTCATATGGGGCATTCCATGCGAAGTGATCCACCCTAAAAAAATTTTTTTTCTGAAATTTGCATAATCTATTGCCCTATTGACCATAATTATCCACACCAATTTTTTTGACATTTGTCCAACGCGTTATCTACTTACAGGGGTTTAAAGTTTCGGCGTTGAGGCCGTCATGTTAAACTTCACACATCGATAATTTGTCGTAAACATTACCGATTTTAAAAAATGACCAGTGATTTTTAAGTATTTTTTACACACTTTCGAGATATATTATGCATTATTAATAAAAATAGTTAATTAATTGATATTTTTCAACATTAATAATAAATTCAGATTTTTCTTAAAAATCGACATCTTCGATTTCAATTTAAAAAATACTAAAAAAAAGAAGAAAATTTTGTCAACAAAAAAGTATAGGAAGTCCAAGATGGAGAAATCACTCCTTAGTAAACCGTCGCGCGACGGCACGGAGCATGAGTTCGCACACAAAATGAGTTGTAACTTACTAAGGAGTGATTTCTCCATCTTGGACTTCCTATACTTTTTTGTTGACAAAATTTTTTTCTTTTTTTTAGTATTTTTTAAATTAAAATTGAAGATGCCAATTTTTAAGAAAAATCTGAATTTATTATTAATGTTAAAAAATATCAATTAATTAACTTTTTTTATTAATAATGCATAATATATCTCAAAAGTGTGTAAAAAATACTTCAAAAATCACTGGTCATTTTTTAAAATCGGTAATGTTTACGACAAATTATCGATGTGTGAAGTTTAACATGACGGCCTCAACGCCTAAACTTTAAACCCCTGTAAGTAGATAACGCGTTGGACAAATGTCAAAAAAATTGGTGTGGATAATTATGGTCAATAGGGCAATAGATTATGCAAATTTCAGAAAAAAATTTTTTTTAGGGTGGATCACTTCGCATGGAATGCCCCATATATAGATTTTATACCGATTCTGTTAACAGATGTCAAAGAAACAAAACTATCTATGTCTATAATGGGTGCGATCTTACTAGACGCTTCAAACATTTCAGATTATCATTTTTCCCTTGTTTAACATTTTATGAACGACGAGGATGAAATGTTTTCAAGAGAGTTCGAAGCGCAATTGGATCGCACCCTATATATCAATTACGTCTATCCAGATATCTTAAAACAAATAGTTCTTCTTAAGTTCCGATGACGTTTCTTTCTGAAAACGTGAAAGATTTCTTTAAAAAATAAGATCCAGGTATAGATTTTACATCCATAGCAGATGTCAGACAATAAACGATGACTATATTTGCGCACGGATATTATTGACATAAAAGTATCTCACAAATTTTTGACAATTCGCAAAGATAAGATGAAAATACTTCGAACAGATGACATGAATATAAATTTTGCACGGAATTTGAAACACTGAAATAAAAATGTGATATACTGCTTTTTGTCACTTAATAGCTCACATATTTTATAATATTTTATATTAATATCATGCATATGTCTTTCATGTAACTGTATAATTAATTAATTAATTAATTAAAATTAAAATGCATCTAATTTAACCTAGTCTAAAACTATTTATTTTTATTGGACTGTGTGCAAAAATACGGTTCAAAGAAATCAATCAATTAATTAATCGATCATTCAATTTATAATAATTTACATTGCCTATATAAAAAAAAGTTTGTGTGAACTTAACGTAAACAATACCTAACAATTGAACAATCCATGTAGATGTAATCTTGAAATTAATAGCATCTCAGATTAATTTCAATAATTACGTTATTTTGTTAAATAAATTGTGTAAAAATTATATTAGAAATATGAAAAAAAATACTAGAGATAACTCTTTTTTTTGTCAGTTAATATATTGCTCTGATTACCAGAAAATCAAAATTGAAATTATTACATTGCACCATGTGTTTTTTTCATTAAGAAGAAAATGCAACATATTTAACTGTATATTAAATGTTATTTTGCCTCGATTTCGCATTTCGCTGATTATAAATTGAACGATACTTTTATCAGCTTATCAATTTTCCAGTTTATTCTATCAATTTTCCGTGAACGTTAAATAGCAAACGAGTTATCCATGTCTATAGGTGTTTTAAAACCAAAGACTTTCTTCATACTTCATCCAAAAAAAAGATTCGTAAAAGTAAGTAAATGCAAGTTTAGACATTTACGCATAAAGTATATATAAAATATATATACATCTCTATACGTATAATGTAAATTATATTTAACATCTGTAAAAAAAACTTTTACTTATTGTAAAATTGAAAAAAAACTCAACAAACTTCTTAAAAATTACCTACTAAGAAAGATTATATCAAATAAAGAGTACTTCAATCTAAATTTAGTGCTGATGGTCACCATTCTACTGGATAACGGCTATTCTATTGACTGGATTTTTTATCAAATTAATATAAGATTGAAAAAGCGCTAGTTTTTAATTGATTTGTAACATCGAATGACAACATTTCTGAAACATTATTGCAACGAAAAATTTGTTACACTGCCTTCCTTAAATTCGGCCACTGAATGTATTATGTCAGTAACTGATAAATCAAAGAATGCTTCAATAGAATGCCGTTGTTTAAACAAGTTCAGCAAGTTCATTAAACCCTGTAAGAGAACTTGGAACCAGATCAAAAGAACACAGAAATAATATAAAACTGGATCAATCAAAGCATTCAATATCATCTGAGCATTCTACAGTGTAATCATACATTTTATTGGAACAATTCAATAATTTTGGATTCCAAACATTATTGCCATAAAAGACTGACATCGGAACTGTTACACATCAAAGAGCAAATCAATGGGATTAAGTCTACAAGAATACATAATTATTAGATGATTCTATTTTGACGCCTTCGAGGAGTTTAGATAAAACAATTAGATTATAAACACGAGGTCTCGATCACTGTTTGTTATTATTCTTTGTCCTTTATTTTGCTTGATGTACACCGGCGATTCCAAGTTTCTATGTTAGTCTGACACAGAGCATCACACATAAAGGCAGCTCTCGGTCGAACGTCGGAATCATCTCTCTTCTTTATTCGTCTTGACCACTTATGTAAGTTTTAATCATAAATTATTTTTATTTTACTATCGCATTGGCAAATTATGACTTTGATTTTACCGTCTATACACAGAGAGAAATGTTTCTTTAGATTTAATAAATTTTCTTAAATCTAAAGAAATTTATGCATTGGAATAGTCCAACCGAATCAGTGTTTAAACTACAAAATGCAATTGTTTGACTTTTCAAAGAATATATATCTTTGTCTTAAATAAAAAAATTGTTTGAAACAAAAAACATATTCTCTATAGCTTAAATAATACTATTGTTTTATTTAAATATCAAAGCTTTATAAAAAATGTTAAACATTTATTTATTATTTATTTATTTATTATTTATTTATTTATATATGATATATGTGGTAGTCGGTTGACTGCTACATATATAAATAAATAAATAATAAATAATTGTCATATCTCCATCACTCGAGTGACCGGTGTGATGGATTCCAATGATGCGTACAACTGTGAGTGATAGACGCTTTCGCCGTGGTGCCTTATATACGGTCTCTGGTCGAATTTCACTTACGAGTTTAGCAGCCGCCTAGCGGTGAAAACACTTATTGCATTTATTGTAACCAAATAATGTATTATTTGTTTGGGAGATATTATTTCAAATAATGTAGTGTCTTCCGTTAAATAATAGAGTTTTCTTTAATAAAAACAAAAATTTTTCATTCAAAAAATATTATTTCGTCTAAGCATATGTTGTTTCAATGAAAAAAATTTCAATCAAACAAATAGGATTACTAAATCCAAAGAAACCGTTCTCTCTGTGTACAGTAGGCATTAAGGGGAGGTTTATTTTTGCCGTCACCGATTACAATTCTTCGGAAATCAATGTTAAATTTGGGAACTTTGTTTTTCACGCTTTCTAATGACGAAAATTGTCACGACATTCTATTGATTCTTGACCGAGTTTGTATTTTGTAACATATATCATGCCGTATTAATTATTAATTATTATGCTTACGCAATTAAGTTAATTCCGACGATTAACCATAACTGGTTTATCTAACTTTTGCGTATTGACGTATTGCGTTCGATTATTATTCCATTTTATGTATTTTATCATGTTATTATAAAATAACTAGTCCATATCAATTTATTTTATTATTGTTCGACATCTTCTCAATTTTATTTATTTTATGACATATAAGCTCTTTTGCTTTTTGAAAAAAACTAAGTAAGTCGAAACATAAATTATCTGTATTTATATTATTATAATAAAATTGGTTTCGTTGGCAAAACTAGCATCTTTTGTTTTGCTCAAGAGTCTCAAGAGTTGACGGTTTGATTTTCACTTTAGCTTTATCTTTATCGAGTTTTTATCGCAGTTTCCTTTTACTGTATATTCAACATGTCATTTATGTAAATAATAAATTATCTATGGAAGGGGCCATAAAAAATTCATACTTCGTCAGAAATATTAAAAATTTGTAATTTGCTTGCATTTTTATTTTCAGTACTATTATCACCTTGAACACCATTTTGAAGATATAAGAAAAAATTAACAATAGTTTTAGATATTTTCGATTTTATACACATGAGAAGGAAATTAAATATATACATGCATATTGTGTGTATATTGCCTGTGAACTAAGCAATACAAGCTTTTTGTTTACGTGGAAAAGGTTCGTATAAAAACAACATAAACCATATACACAGTCTGTCTAGTCTATAGTGTATAGTGTAACTAATTTCTTTAAATTTTTCTCTGCAGCGTCGCCTCTTGATAAGTTGACAGTACCTCATTAAGATTCGTTAAACAAATACTATGGATAATGAAACGGAACAAAGAGCCAATATTAAATTTTGTTTTAAATTGAAAATAAATTTTGAGGAAACGTACGGCAAGCTAAAGAAAGCGTACGATAATGATTGTTTGGATAAAGATACTGTTAAAGATTGGTATACTCGATTTGAACAAGGTAGAGAGGATATCGCAGAGGACGCTCGAGATCTACAAAGTCCAAAAACAATTTCCCCCGAGAACGCGGAAAATATACTTCAAATCCTTCAATCGGACCCCCATGTATCTCTAAACCATATCTTGAAGCTCACTATAATGTCTCGAAGCCGTGTACTTCAAATTCTAAAAGACTTGGGCAAACGGAAAGTTTTGTGTGTGCGCTTCGTACCGCACACACTGACGGAGGATAAAAAAGACGCCAGAGTGGAGCATTGCAGAGACATGATAAGAGCGGCCGAAAGTGATTTGAATTTCATGAAAAATATCGTAACTTGTGGCAGAATATGGATTTTTTAATATGAGCCACTCCCAGAGCAGCAGACCGTTTCCACGTCGGAATGTCAGAGCGCAGAAAAGACAATGCCGAAAGGAATGTGCATGCAGAAGAGCAAGACATTGCTCACCGTTTTCTTTGATTGGAAAGGAATGATCCACAAGGAATTCATACCGGAAGATCAAACAGTGAACGCTGATTATTATTTAGGTATTCTGGAACGTTTGTGGAACAATATCTCTCGAGATCGGCCTGAATACAAAAAGCCAGGATCTTGGTGTCTTATGCACGATGAATACACTGGCTACACAAATCTAAAATTGTACTGCGATTTCTTGGTTAAAAAGGGCATCACAGCACTCGAATACCCCCCGCATTCGCCTGATTTGACTCCATATGACTTTTGGTTGTTCCCAATACTAAAACCAATAATAAACGAAATGCGTTACAATAATATTGAGGACATGAAAATGCTTTGACCGCGACTTTAAAAAGATTCCTAAACAGGAGTACAATTACTGTTCGAAATTTTTTTTAAAGAGCGCTTTACAGTATTGTATTAATAACTCAAAAGGAGAGCATATTGAGAATTTGTAATTTTTTCCGGTACCAGTAGCACCAGAGCCTGACAAGCAACTGTATCATTCATGTAGACGTAATCTTGAAATTTATGACGCAACGGAATTTACGACGATCGGAATTTTTAAATTATTTTCTAAATTTTTATTGTGTTTTTCTCGAAAAACGGAATAATTCTGATCAAAATTCATTCCGAAAAGTTTTATTATAATACACGTGACCATGTAGAATTTATACCGATCTTCACGATTATATATTAATAATGTCTATGCAGGTATTTTAAAACAAATAGTTTTTTTAAGTCTTGATTCCCCAAAAAACAAAAAATTCGAACAATTTCGAACAAAAGAACGCAATATAAATTTTACATACATACCCCGGGTAGCCAAATTTGTCAAAAATAGATTTTGAAAGTATCCGCTGCAAATTTTGCCGACAGAATGTCAGTAGAAATATAAAAAGAATTGTTGACGGCATATAACGGCAGATTGATTGCAAAAACTGAGTTTATAATGTACTCCGTTAAATAATGGAATACATTAAACAACGTAAATAATGTTGTATTCCATTTCAATGTTTACGAAATAACGTTTTACTTTTTAAACAAAAAATAGAATAATTTTCTATTCGGTTTCTATAGATCGCAATCTGTTGTCAAATTATATCGGCAGGCTCTATCGGCAAATCACAAACGCGGACATCAGATGATAAAAAATCTGTTGCAATATCTGAACTAATTTGCTGCCAATTTGTCGTCATATTCTTAATAATATGCTATTTAATAATTAGTGATATATTAATAGTATACTATTTATTAATTTAAGAAAAAATTTATCGCAAATTTATTTAACTATGCCGCCTTTACATCATTGTATTAAATACATCATACATTTTCCCTGAATTTGATTTCACGTTTCGCTAATTATAATTTAAACTGATGCTTTTATATTTAATTCTTGTAACAATTTGTAACGAACGTTAAACAGTAAACAATCATTAATCATGCTTGATGTGTACAGGTTTTAAAACGATCTTTCGTTTCTCATATTTCTAAAGTATTATTTACAAAAATAACAAAAAGTTTCTTCGAGAAATATGTCATATATAGATTTTATACCGATTCTGTTAACAGATGTTAAAGAAACAAAACTATCTTTGTCTATAATGGGTGCGATCTTACTAGACGCTTCAAACATTTCAGATTATCATTTTTCCCTTGTTTAACATTTTATGAACGACGAGGATGAAATGTTTTCAAGAGAGTTCGAAGCGCAATCGCATCCTATATATCAATTACGTCTATCCAGATATCTTAAAACAAATAGTTCTTCTTAAGTTCCGATGACGTTTCTTTCCGAAAACGTGAAAGATTTCTTTAAAAAATAAGATCCAGGTATAGATTTTACATCCATAGCAGATGTCAGACAATAAACGATGACTATATTTGCGCACGGATATTATTGACATAAAAGTATCTCACAAATTTTTGACAATTCGCAAAGATAAGATGAAAATACTTCCAACAGATGACATGAATATAAATTTTGCACGGAATTTGAAACACTGAAATAAAAATGTGATACTACTGCTTTTTGTCACTTAATAGCTCACATATTTTATAATATTTTATATTAATATCATGCATATGTCTTTCATGTAACTGTATAATTAATTAATTAATTAATTAATTAAAATTAAAATGCATCTAATCTAACCTAGTCTAAAACCATTTATTTTTATTGGACTGTGTGCAAAAATACGGTTCAAAGAAATCAATCAATTAATCAATCGATCATTCAACTTTATAATAATTTACATTGCCTATATAAAAAAAAAGTTGTGTGCAACATAACGTAAACAATACCTAACAATTGAACAATCCATGTAAGATGTAATCTTGAAATTAATAGCATCTCAGATTAATTTCAATAATTACATTATTTTGTTAAATAAATTGTCTAAAAATTATATTAGAAATATTAAAAAAATACTAGAGATAACTCTTTTTTTTGTCAGTTAATATATTGCTCTGATTACCAGAAAATCAAAATTGAAATTATTACATTGCACCATGTGTTTTTTTCATTAAGAAAAAAATGCAACATATTTAACTGTATATTAAATGTTATTTTGCCTTCGATTTCGCATTTCGCTGATTATAAATTGAACGATACTTTTATCAGCTTATCAATTTTCCAGTTTATTCTATCAATTTTCCGTGAACGTTAAATAGCAAACGAGTTATCCCTGTCTATAGGTGTTTTAAAACCAAAGACTTTCTTTCATACTTCATCCTAAAGAAAGATTCGTAAAGGTAAGTAAATGCAAGATTTGACATTTACGCATAAAATATAAATATATACATCTCTATACGTATAATGTAAATTATATTTAACATCTGTAAAAAAACTTTTACTTATTGTAAAATTGAAAAAAAACTCAACAAACTTCTTAAAAATTACCTACTAAGAAAGTTTATATCAAATAAAGAGTACTTCAATCTAAATTTAGTGCTGATGGTCACCATTCTACTCGGATAACGGCTATTCTATTGACTGGATTCTTTATCAAATTAATATAAGATTGAAAAAGCGCTAGTTTTTAATTGATTTGTAACATCGAATGACAACATTTCTGAAACATTATTGCAACGAAAAATTTGTTGCACTGCCTTCCTTAAATTCGGCTACTGAATGTATTATGTCAGTAACTGATAAATCAAAGAATGCCTCAATAGAATGCCGTTGTTTAAACAAGTTCAGCAAGTTCATCAAACCCTGTAAGAGAACTTGGAACCAGATCAAAAGAACACAGAAATAATATAAAACTGGATCAATCAAAGCATTCAATATCATCTGAGCATTCTACAGTGTAATCATACATTTTATTGGAACAATTCAATAATTTTGGATTCCAAACCTTATTGCCATAAAAGACTGACATCGGAACTGTTACACATCAAAGAGCAAATCAATGGGATTAAGTCTACAAGAATACATAATTATTAGATGATTCTATTTTGACGCCTTCGAGGAGTTTAGATAAGACAATTAGATTATAAACACGAGGTCTCGATCACTGTTTGTTATTATTCTTTGTCCTTTATTTTGCTTGATGTACACCGGCGATTCCAAGTTTCTATGTTAGTCTGACACAGAGCATCACACATAAAGGCAGCTCTCGGTTGAACGTTGGAATCATCTCTCTTCTTTTATTCGTCTTGACCACTTATGTAAGTTTTAATCCATAAATTATTTTCATTTTACTATCGCATTGGCAAATTATGACTTTGATTTTACCGTCTATACAGTAGGCATTAATGGGGAGGTTTATTTTTGCCGTCACCGATTACAATTCTTCGGAAATCAATGTTAAATTTGGGAACTTTGTTTTTCACGCTTTCTAATGACGAAAATTGTCACGACATTCTATTGACTCTTGACTGAAGTTTCATTGTAACTTATATCATGCCGTTTTAATTATTGATTATTATATTTACATAATTAAGTCCGCTCATTAACCATAGCTATTTTATCTAACGTGTGTTTTGACGTATTACATTTGATTATTATTCCATTTTATATATTTTATCAGATTATTACAAAATAACTAGTCAATATCGATTTATTTTATTATTGTTTCGACATCTCCTCAATTTTATTTATTTTATAATATATAAGTTCTTTTGCTTTCTGAAAAAACTAAGTAAGTCGAAAGGTAAACTATATTTGTATTTATATTATTAAAATAAAATTGTTTTTATTGGTTTAAACTAACATCCTTTGATTTACTCGAAAGCTTGACAATTTAATTTTCACTTTAGCTTTGCTTTTATCCAGTGTAAAGATTTTTTTTTACTGTATATGCAACATGTTACCTATATAAATAATAAGTAATCTATGGAAATGACCATCTCGAAAATTCATACTTTGTTAGAAATATCGAAAATTTATATTTTGCTTGCAATTTTATTTTCAGTACTATTATCACCTTGAACACAATTTTGAGGATATAAGGAAAAATTAAACAACTAGTTTAAATATTTTGAATTTATACACATGAGAAGGAAATTAAATATATATATGCATATTGTATGTATATTGCAACTGTGAACTAAGCAATACAACATTTTGCCTACGTAAAAAAGGTTCGTATAAACATAACATAAACCATATACACAGTCTGCCTAGTCTGTAGTGACTATTTTTTTTAATTTTTCCCTGCAGCGTCGTCTCTTGATAAGTTGACTGTACCTTCATTGACATTCGTTGAACAAATACTATGGATAATAAAATGGAACAAAGAGCCAATATTAAATTTTGTTTGAAACTAGGCAAAACACTATAGCGAAACATGCAGACATGATAAAGAGCGTGTACGGCAAAGATTATTTGTATTCTGATGTTCATAATTGGTATTATCAATTTAAGCAAGGTAGAAAGGATATCGCAGATGGTCGCCGAAGAAAGAGCAATAAATACCACCGAAAAAGTACTTGAAATCCTTCAATCAGACACCTATGTGTCCACAAGTGTCATCGTGGAGCTAACTGGCTTACATAAAATAACTGTATACAGAATTCTAAAAAATTTAGGCAAATGGAGGGTTTGTGAACGCTTCGTACCGCACACGCTGACGGAGGATAAAAAAGACGCCAGAGTGGAGCATTGCAGAGACATGATAAGAGCGGCCGAAAGTGATTTGAATTTCATGAAAAATATCGTAACTTGTGGCAGAATATGGATTTTTTAATATGAGCCACTCCCAGAGCAGCAGACCGTTTCCACGTCGGAATGTCAAAGCCAAAAAAAGACAAAGCCAAAAAGAATGTGCTTGCAGAAGAGCAAGACATTGCTCACCGTTTTCTTTGATTCGAAAGGAATGATTCCACAAGGAATTCATACCGGAAGATCAAACAGTGAACGCGGATTATTATTTAGGTATTCTGGAACGTTTGTGGGACAATATCTCTCAAGATCGGCCTGAATACGAAAAGCCAGGATCTTGGTGTCTTATGCACGATAATACACTGGTACACAAATCTAAAATTGTACGCGATTTTTTGGTTAAAAAAGGCATCACAGCACTCGAATACCCCCCGCATTCGCCTGATTTGACTCCATTTGACTTTTGGTTGTTCCCAATGACTAAAACCGATAATAAACGAAATGCGTTACAATAATATTACGGACATGGAAAATGCTTTGATCACGGCTTTAGAGGCGATTCTGGAAAAGCAATACGAGAAATGTTTCGAAAATCTTTTTAATCGACGCTTACAGAGTTGTATTAAGTTAAAAGGAGTGTATTTGAATAGAAAAATAATTAAGGCTTTATAATTTTTGCAGTACCAGTAGCACTAGAGCCTGGACAATAACTGTACCATTCGTGTAGACGTAATCTTGACACAACGGAATTTACGACGGTCGGAATTGTTTAATTATTTCCTAAATTTTTATTGTGTTTTCTAGGAAAAACGGAATAATTTTGGTCGGAATTTGTTCCGCAAAGTTCCATAATACTCGTGACGAGGTAGAGTTTATACCGATCTTCAACAAATATCAAAAAACGATTATTAATAATGTCTATGCAGGTATTTTAAAACAAATAGTTGTCCCGATTCTCTCCAAAAAAGGAAGGATTTTTTCGAACAAAAGCACGCAATATTATAGATTTTACATCCATACCTCTGATAGCCAAATCTGTCAAAAATATATTTTGAAAGTAACTGTTGCAAATTTTTGTCGATAAAATGTCAGTAGAAATATAAAAAGAGTTGCTGACGGTATATAACGGCAGATTGATTGCAAAAACTAAGTTTCATATTGTACTCCATTAAATAATGAAATACATTAAACAATGTAAATAATGATGTATTCCATTTCAATGTTTACAAATACGTTTTATTTTCTAAACATAAAATAGAATAATTTTCTGTTCGGTTTTTATAATCACAATCTGCTGTCAAATTATATCGGCAGGCTCTATCAGCAAAACACAAGTTTAACGCGGACATCAGATGATAATAGATCTGTTGTAATATCTCAGCAAATCTGCTGCCAATCTAGTCGTCATATACTGTAGATAGATTGCTTACTGACAATAATTTTACTACTTATTAATTAAATAGCATACGATTAAGTATAGTATTTAACTATGCCACCTTTACATCACGATTAAATTAAATACATACATTTTGCCATGACTACATTAAGTTACATTCTGTCTAAACTTGACTTCACATTTCGCTAATTATAATTAAGTTAAACGATAGTTTTAATAATTTTTCCATTAACTTGTAATGAACCTTACACAATAAACGAGCATTAAGCATGCCTGATGTATACAGGATTTTAAAACAACCTTTCGTTTATCATTATTCTAAAGAATTATTTACAAAAATAAGTAAAAGTTTCTTTCTTTTATGAGAAAAATGTCTCAGATATAGATTTTATACCGATTCTCTCAACAGATGTCAAATAAAAAAAATATTTATGTTTATATTATAATAATAATGTCTATGAAGATATTTTAAAACAAAGAGTTTTTCTCAAGTTCCGATAATGTTTCCTTCCAAAAATGTGAAAGCAGGTTAAATTTATGGGCTAAATCCTTAAGGATCGCTGAAAAAGAGGACACAGGTATAGATTTTACATCCATAGCATATGCTAGACCTAGACAATAAACGTTGACCATGTATCTGCGCACGGATATTATTGACATAAAAGTATCTCACAAATTTCTGACAATTTGTATTTCTACATTAACCCCTTGGCAGTTGCGCAAAATAAAAATGCTTCTTATGGTTTAATGGACAAATATTTTTAAAATAATTTATGATAATTTATGTGGACAAAGTACTAAAATAATCTTTTGTAAGTCGAACACGTCTCGATATCTCAAAATAGCTTAGCGGTGTATACATTACAAAGTGTACATTTTGGGAAATAATCTCGAAATTATCCTAGCTTGATTATTATGATGGCTTGATTAAAAACCCTTGAATGATGATTGCTTCAATTAGAAGCAACGGTTATTACTTGGGTGGAGCAGTCGCTAAACAAACTTTGAAATTACTGCAATCGAATGTGTACTAACTTTGGAGATGACGGAAGCATGTGATAAACGGTCACGCTCTATATTGAGTTATATAACATCTCGTAGTTTAATATTATATATTTCCGATTTAATATGCCTTCTATGAAATTCTACGGTAATTATATATTTTAAAAATGATTGTAAAATGTATATACAAAATAAAAAGTATCTATGTACAAGAAGTATATACTTTATACTCATTAACTACTTCAAAAAATAGCAGATTATTATTTCACAAAAGAATAATTTAAATTATATTCTCTTCTTTCATTTAAAGGTAATCAATTTAAGTAATTAATTTATTATAGGATTATTTTATAATTTTATAATTAAAATGATAAAAATTATATACATATATATAAACGTTTAAAGATTTATTTCTATTTTGTTTTCGGCGTATTAATTATTAAATAAGAGAGACCTCCGCGTGACGTCTCCCAAGATGAATTTCCGCGTAACGAAAGTGATACATCGTATTCGTTTTAGCGGCAAAAATCTTCGATCTCTCGCAGTAATTATCGAGTTAACATTAAATCAACAGATCACCTTCTGCAAGCAACGAATGGCTTGATTATCACATCGACATTCCTACCCCGAAAGTGGGGCCTCCGAGCCTCGAGAAGCGGTTCCCCGCGTGTTTCGCAGCGCGTATGTGTTTGTGGATACTCATGCGTATACATCGTGCTGCATGCGTGTTGTTACCGGCGCATATGTGCCAACGTGGGTCCCCACTTTCGTTGGCCCCCATCGTGAGTTTTCCTCGTGCGCGTCGCGTCGGTTCGTACACAATGGCTCTCGCACTATAGTTAGATCCACGATGGTAGTATACGCGTACGCAACGTGTATGGTATAGTAAGCGATGACTCGGCCTGAGAAGGGGAGAGGAGATGAGAGAGAGAAGAGAGACGGTGGGATTCTAGTACGAGAACCGGGCAGGGGAAGGGAGAAACAGGAGGGAAACAGAAGGACGGAGATCGAAAGAGAGAGTGCGAGCGAGGCAGAAATTCAGTCTTACCCAGTCTTACCGTTTCAGTTTCACTCCGACACGGTCTGAAATCGCGCGCGTCTAAACTCTGGTTCCCGAATTCTTTCGTCCGTAGCGAAACATCCGTTCCGACATCGCGAGATTTATAAGTTTTCCCCGAAACCCGAACGACTCCATCGTTTCGACGTTTCCTTTCGTGACGGGGGAGGCTTTCCAAGCGGGAGAAAGGAATCGTTTAATTTTTTTCATTTCCCGCGACTGCCGCCGGCTCGAGAGAAAGGAACCCGGCGAGGGACCAGCGTGAGTAAAGATGTTGAGCAATCGATCGGCGCGTTAGTTAGAGAATACCCGGTCGCGTGCGATTCTCACGAAAATGATTTTCGCTCCGCCGCGTCTTGGAAAACGAGGAAGTTTGAAGCGGAATCGCCGAAGTTAGCGTCGCGGTGATTCATCGTTGAACCGCCATTTAACGATTTAACACGCGCTGCAGTTAAATATGAATCATATCAGTTCGATGTTTTGTGTGTCCGGCGACTTCTTGTCCCGGCAAAAAAGTGGAAGTTCTAATCGGAAACTTTTGTCTCTTCTGCGAAAACTCCTTCTGTGAATACTTAATCTTTGAAATTAATCTTTGAAATTAATATTAGTATTAATATTGATATAAATAAAGTCGCCGGCACATACACACACACACTTTTGTTTAACTCTTTTAAGATAACTTCTAAGTTAAGAGCTCGCTTAACTTAATAGACAGTTTTATCATAACATTGTGCTAAAGACGTGAATCAGAAAGGAAGTGTAATTAGATATCATCTAGTTCATTGAGGAAATGATATGTGAATTAACTTACGCCCACGTTCGTCAAATAATATCAATCTGTAAAGTGGCTAAAGACGAGAACAACAATGGAAACTTTCTTGATTAATGTGTTAATTTAATTTACACCTAGAAGCAACTTGATGACTAATAAACGAGAAAGTTGCTGACTGCGCGACTAATTGCGAGTTTACTGTCAAGTTTCATCGTGTTAATGTCTTTAAGTAGTTTTTATACAATATCGTTTCGTATCACCTCGATATAAAAGACTTATAGTATCGATTATTGTTAATTTGTAAGTTTTGCAACTAAACTCGAAATAATTAAATTACTTCGCTCCTTATTAAATTCATTATTACGTAATTCAATTCACTAATTTTTATATAAAACGAGAAACAACATTTTTATTTCTTTCCAACTTCAATTTCGTTTGGCTTTCTCTAAAACACAATTATATTGAAGAAGAATCTTCTACATCGAAATATTAAAATAAATCTTCAATTGTATAATAATATATATTAAAGAAAAGTTTCCGGTCTAGAGGATAGAAGACAAAAGAGAGTAAAATAAAACAATAACCCTTTTTATTTTTTAATCTAATCACCCTTTATTTCAATACATTTTTTAGAACGATAAATTCATTTTTTCTATATCACTGAAAAAATATTTTAAATTTTTATCTTTAAAATGATTTAACACTGAAGAGATTACTTTTTCATCGTTGATAAATGTAGTTTCCACGCAAATCGGATTTAAATTTTAAAAATTAATTTTTATGTTCAATATTTATCCCATTTGCGTGGAAAACGTTTATCAATGATAAAGAAATGATCTTTTCGATATTAAACCATTCTAAAAACAGAATTTCAGATTATTTCTTAGTAATATAGAAAAAATTAATTTATTATTTTAAAAATACACTAAAATAAAGGGTAATTATACTAAAAAATAAAATTAGTTGTTTTATTCTATCCTCTTTTCTTCTTCTGTCCTTGAGTCGAAAATTTTTTAAGGCTTACTTACATAACGTTACATAATCGGTATGAAACATCTTGAGAACCTTCAACTAAATCAGATTTGAGACCCTCATGTGCATTTAAATTAATATCCAAGCGTTTCGAATATATCACAAAAAGACATCGAGAAAAATGCTTCTATCCGCAAAACAGTCATAAAATTGTTGCGCTCCACCACAAGCGTTACTCAACATTTGCATAATACTACAACTTTTGCAGAGAGGACTTCCTCAAATGACTAATCAACGCGATGAGGAGTCTCGCGTGGAAGCGCGCAATGTTTTGTTCCACATAAGTAATTTCGCGAGAGCGCATTCAAGTCACTCGCGGGGAGTTTCCACGCGACTTCGAAACGCCATGCTCCACACGCGCGCCGGTCGTTACGTCGTAGCCGGTATTATCGATTCTTCCCCCTCGCCGTATTAAGTATGGTATTTATGAAAACCACCGCGAATCGCGCGATGACGGACGCTCGTAAATCGCAGGAGCAACGACGGACGCGACGTCGCGCAAGAACGCGCTCCGATTGCACGTGTCACGTTAGCTTGCGAGGATCAGTAATTATAGACGAGAGACAAGGTCGGCTAAATAGATACTACCTGGAAGTACTATCTGGAGATATTATCCGGAGGATTGTAAAGCCTGACCTCGGGTCGAGATTTAACTTTCGATTATTCATCATCGAAGGGCCGCACCTCAGACTCCGACTTCTGCCTACTCGGCGAATGTTTCTTCTCCCGCTCACGTTTCTTCTCGATGTGAACCACCGCAAACGAGATTGTTCACAGGTGTGCGCGTTTATTTTTAGCGCGCGGAAAAAAGAAACGTTTCGCTTACGTTTGTATCACGCAGATAAGCGCGCGATTGTGCGGCAAGACGCGCAGATGCTGCGTTTCTCGCGCGCGGAAAGTATACATTGCGGTCGAAGATTAATATTGACAAGACTCTAAGAATAAGTTTGACAGAGTAGATTTTTATACGCACGTCTTTCCGTTTCTCCAACCGAATCGACGGTCGCGGAATCGTTAGCGATTACGTCGTAGTGTCGTGCGCTTAATAAGCAAATAAATATCTGTCGTTTTGAGAGAGAGAAAAAGATGATATTGCTCGACGTATAAGTGTAATAGGGCAAACTACACATGTGTCAGCATTCCGCTGCGATAACTACGACGCGATTCTAGCTGATGATGTCAGAAGATTTTAATTGGAAGAGTTCGCGTACGTACTGCATGCTTTGCCGAGATGAAGCGATTTATTAATGAGCGTTAGCGTCATCGTGGGCGTGCGGTTTTCCTAAGAATAATCTAACAGAGTTCTTATGATTCTATGGCGCTAGCTGTGCGTCAATTGCGAATTAATTCTAAAGGCACGTAGCTTTGCGCGCAAGGTGTTCCAGACGTATGGCGTGACTCA
The DNA here is from genome assembly GCA_030770255.1 of Temnothorax ravouxi. Classification (NCBI taxonomy): domain Eukaryota; kingdom Metazoa; phylum Arthropoda; class Insecta; order Hymenoptera; family Formicidae; genus Temnothorax; species Temnothorax ravouxi. Next base: position 25,133 of record JASTWP010002993.1, read on the forward strand.
TTTTTCATCGCTCCTTGAATCTTTGATTGAAAGCAACTTGTGAAAAACTTTTAACTTTGAAGTTAATTAACGCGACTTTATCTCGGACTTTTCTCGCTTTTTCTTAGAAATGACGCGATACCGCGAGTCTGACGATTAGAAATTCAACGTTAGAGAGAGAGGACGGCTTCGAGGATGAGAGAAGGAATTCAGCTTGTAGTTTCGTGGAAATGAGGAGTAATCGAACGCGGTTAGCGTACAGTGATCTAATCCTTTCGCAAGATAAGACGGAGGAAGCACGGCCGCGTCGCTTGCGAGATGCGGGATTGCAAGTGCGAGCATCGTCGCGTCATTTTCATTCTTCGCTCTGGCCGTGGATTACTTAATGCGCGGGCAGAGAGGCAAACTTTCTCTCTCGGTCTCTCGGTAACTCCATGCTTTCGAGACGATATACCGGTGCGTGACCGAGGTCCGTATAACGCAATCTTATATGTTCGTAGTATATACGAGGTTGTGCGGAACGATAACAATCAACGCGCGCGCAAAGTCGTACTGGGGGGGGGGGGGGGCCGCGTTGCATCATTGATCGTATTCTGCTGCATAGGGTGCCGACAGGTGAACGCGTTTTTCAGAAACGAGGTTTCGTCATGTGAAAACGTACACGCGAAAACGTTCCTATCGTTTCGACGATTTACGAGGATAAGGGATCAGCCGCTGACGAGTGCCGCGGGACTCTGTTACGCGTTCGACAAACAATAGCGTGCAATTGAGCCGTGTGCGCAGTATTTTCAAAACAGGAAGTCGCCGACTCTGCTTGCCGAGCCGTAAAAATTCGCGTTGATCACGAACACCTATTTTGCCTCTCGGCCCATTAATAGTTATTAGAACGTCGGAGTTTACTGCGTATGTAAATTATATTGCACGACAGAGAAACGAGGGAAGGAGCACTTAATCAAATTAGATTTTAGCTTTGGATTGGATTAATTCGTGAGGAATGTAATTAAATGGACAATGGAATGAATCATTTGGAATATGTACTGAATTAAAATCAAAGTAACATTGGTCGAAAATTAATCGATGAATTACTATAATTAATTTATTAATTAGTAAAGTTTGTGCCACACGAATTGCGCGACTAAGAAATTCGCTTTTCACCGCGTTACGCGAGTTTCGATTCTTCAATACGAATTGAAACTTAGAAAGTCCCGCGCCTATGGATACGGCCAAGGCTATGGTGGACGGCCAAGGTGCTTCAAACTGGGCCAAACATAAGTCTGATGTCACCGAGACGTGTGACATAATTAAGAGCGATGTACGTGACTGTTATAAAAATTCGTTTAATTACACATTCGTTGAGGCGCGTCATCTTCAGGACGCTTAATGTCACTGCATTTACCACTGTATTATTTACCACAGAAAAAAAGGAAACAAAATAATATAACAAAAAGGCAAAGAAAAAAAAACTAAAGAAAAATTAAAAAAGAACAGAAATAACTAATTGACAACTACATTTTACTTTAATTAATTTTAACGGGAAAGATGAAGAACCATTTATTTTAGTGAAGCGCTTTTCAAATTTTCCCTTCGTACGAAATAGCAACTACAGTGTCGTTAATTGTTAACGAAAAGCAAATACTTGCGAGCTACCGCGCTATTGTCTTTTTAACGTTCTTCTCGCGTTTTATTGTTAATTTTATTAGCATTTTTATTTATCGGTCTGTTAACAGAGTTTCGCAGGTAAAGGGGAATGGGATACGGCACGGAAATGGATGGCTGCGGACGTTTCATGAAATATTCCCTGTTCTTCACGAACTTCGTTATCTTCGTAAGTTCCAGTCCCTTTGCCGAAGGTGTAATATACTTGCGCAGTAATGTATAATTAAATTTACTATTAATTTATGCTCCAGATTGGCGGGATTGTCGTAACGGGTTTGGGCGTGTGGGCCTTGGTTGACAAAGTGCCATGGATAGGCGAACTCGTTGGAAACGATCTGTTAACCGGCGCAGTTTACGTTTTACTGGTCGGCGGAATCGTCGTGGCGTTTATCGCCTTCTTTGGATGCGTCGGTGCGTCGCGGGAAGTCAAGTGTATGCTTCTGACAGTGAGTACACCAAGGATCTATTTTCGAACCGGGAAAACGTTTCAACCAACGTCTCGATTTCCAGCGTTGATTTGGCGACTGAACGACGAATTTAATCTTTACAGAAAGGAAGCTACTTATCTCAAATTGATTAAACATTGAGCTTTCAAAGCTCGTCAGGTCGCCGAAACTTATCAAAATATCGACTCGTCACGGTCGATTAATAAAATCTATTTTTTTTTTTTTCAGTACTTCATAATCGTATTCCTGCTGTTTGTGACTATGCTCATCGGCGGCGTCCTGGGGTACGTTTTCCGCGAGAAATTGCTGGGCACGCTCGACAGAGAGATGAAAAGTTCGCTCCGACTTTACGATCATCGTAAATCCATTCGCGACGCCTGGGACACCACGCAATCGACGGTAAATATTTTCCGCGGACGTTACGTGAATAAAAGTTAATTTTATCAGACGATCAAACTCGTGGCGCGATCTCGAGCGCGCTTTATCTTCCTCGAATCCAATCGTTGCTCGAAACTTCCCGAAGCTTATTCAATTCTCGCTTTCAGCTCCACTGTTGCGGCGTTAACAGCTGGAGGGACTGGGGAAGCTTCGGTCTTAATGTAGCCAGAGAGCTGCTGTCGAGAAATTCAACCTGGCCAGGTAAAGATCAATTATATTTTTTAACGTGATTGCGTTACTCGATGAAATAGTTTATTCCACTGACTTCGTCCGCGCTTATAATATTACGGCGATTTACTATGTACGTGCATCTCGTTATATAATAAACGTGTCAGTGTTTATAAGGCGTGTTTATAAACGTATCTCCGCTTGATAATGCTCACTTATATCGAAGTCAATTAATTCAAAGGTGAGATTCTGATTCACATTTTGCGCAAAATGGAATTTTCCTCGATAGAGGTAACGACTTTTCGTGATTCGCATTAGAGACTCGCGCGATTGCGACTCGACGCGAATATAATTAGGTATTCGCAGTCTAAGCGATTCTCTTACGTGACACACCGAGTTTCCCTCCCGGTCGAGTACCGTCAATTTGGCCCGCAATTACTTAATCGACCGAGTTTTAACCGCCCCGGTTCTGCGCCTCTCACACTTTCACTCTTCCGATCGGCTTTCTCGCGAACGAAGAACCGCGTTTCTCATGGTCGTTCGATCTGCTTCGCAGCGATTCCACTGCAACGCCGGCCCAGACACGGTAAATCCTTCCAACGCTTACGTGGAGGGTTGCATCAACGGAACGCGAATCTACATGCAGCAACATGCGGCCGTTATGGGTGGCGCTGGTATTGCACTTGCATGTCTCATGGTAAGAACGCGCACACTTTGCATTTTTATGATATTCTTCCCGGTTAAAATTGAACCCTCGACGTTATAAAGTCGATGAAACCCGAACAAGTATTCCCTTTACGATCAAATTAATTTTAAAATTTGTCTAGCATTTTCTGTACTTTTTCTTAAAGTCATATTGTGACCAGCATTCTTGAGCATATCGTGTGTTTAAGCAAATATTCCTTTCATTTTCTTCGTTCCTTGATATTTACTAAGTATTTTAATTCTCGGATCATTTCAGTTCTTCGGAATGATATTCTCCTGCGCGCTCTTTAAAATGATCGAATGACAGCAGGACAACAGTACAGTCTGAGGCTGAGGCAGTTTTCGTAAAAAGAAAGAAGGAAGTGGTGAGTCTTCGAAATTTACAGAAGATTTGCGCAACTTTACCAATCAATAAAATTACTTGTCGCCATAAACGCGGTTGATTACACCGTGACAATAAAAAAAAAAACTGAATCTCCATCCAATTGTACAGGTCTCGCTAATTTGTTACACATATGTAGCATTACGCATTATGATTACCATTACTCTTTACATTTTTTATGTAATTTATACGTTTAAGATATTTTCATTTAGTTACATACATATATATTATATATATCACTAGTGTGTTAGTGCATCGTACATTGTATGTATTTTGTGCCGTAATAAATACAATATGTATATATAATATTGTGTCCATTGATACAATTTTCTCAATAAAGACTTTTGATCGATATCAAATAAAATGTAACAATTTTTTATTTTATAATAGCCGCTCTTTTATATCTCATATGATTAGTTGTGTCATATTTTTTACGGAAAAAATAATGTTGTATTAATAGCATAGATCTAATTGGAAATAATCTTGTTAATTCAATAACAAATATTATTTCAATATTAATAAAAACAAATACTTATTTTATTAAGACAAGAGCACGACGTATTGAACTAATAAAATTATTTCAAATTAGACTAATGCTGTTAATATATTATTTTTTCGTACAAGATATATTCTTATTATTAATAAATATATTTAGCAAAATATGAAGGCTCTGTTGGAAATTGAGGAAAATGAGCTAAATAAGAGCCAAACGCTGTTGTTGGTGCGTCGAGATATAGAACTCTTTTATTTGAAAAAATTTTTTACGTACCTCAAGTTTCGTATCTCAGCACATTAATCGAATAAAATATTTACGTTACAACAGCAGTTTCGTCCGATAATGTACAAATTATTAAATTCTATTTAACGATAATCTGGTGCTAGTATCGAGGAAAAGGTATAAGCAATGTTTTTAAAGGCCGTCCTGCTTGTACCGAATGTAATTGCAATTAAATGCATAAATTTGGACTTCGCATTTTCCTAGTTATACATTAAATATTCTCTCTCTTATCTTAAGTTTTAACTAAAATTTTATCCGATAGAAACAGGTCAATCTATCTATAGAGGCCCTCCACCACCCCCGCCGATCCTGATCGGCGGTCCTCTCTTTTTAGAATCCGTTTTTTACATTCTTATCATTTATTTTATTTTATTTACAATATGTAAACAGTTACAACATTATAAAAAAGTTACATTACAAAACTGAAAATATAATGTACAGTATACAATATACAATAATATACAATAAAATTACATACAATATTTCTTTTTGACATAAAATTATATATATGCAACTTTCGGTATGCGTACAATAAACGAAATTCTCACAATGTAAAACATGTGGCTATTATGTAACATTTCTTATTATTAAATAACTAGTCCAAAGTTATTTTTACTTCATTTTTAATTTACTCGAGCAATCACAACCAAAAAGATCGTTAATAAAATTACTTATATTACTCAATCAAAGCAGAATGTCAATTATTGTTATATTATTTTTGTGAAACTTAAAGGAAATCACCAATATGCGAAAAAATAAACAAAGCTTTGATGTAAGACAATAATCAAACTGAAAAATACGCGACGAAATGAAACGATCCCAAATCAATTCTGATATATGTCATTTTTATAACACTCGATCATTGCAATGTGCGCGCGAGTTCCCTATATAATTATTTCTCTTTTGTGAGCAAAAATTTTACACGTTAATGATAATTGTCTTAACATCGAACCTTTTCACACTTTTATTCAATAATTATATATTATATTACTTGTACTAATTACTAATAGTGATAATTTATAATATGAAATTTTGAATGAAAGATCTCCCGAATTTATTAACAATCTTTTAGCAAATAAAAACTACTAAAGTTTTAAAAAGTAAACTGTTTACCAAACACGTCATGATTTCCGTCTTATTATACACATCCGATTACATTTACACAATTAATATTATACAATTAATATTACATTATTTTATACAATTAATATTACAGTATATATTTTTGAAATACATATACATATACAATATATACCAGTACATAATATTTTACAATGTCTGTAAAAATTGGTATTACATAATTAATATAGAAATTAGAGTATTTAATATAAAATACTAATTTTTAATATATTAAATAATTTTTATATTAAAAATTATGTAATATAAAAAAATTAGTAATATTTAATGTATTTTTTTATTATTAAAAATATAATAATAATAAATATAATTATATTTATTATTATTATATTAAAGTTATTACTATAATCATTTTGTCCACAATCATTTTAATTATTAAATTATATCCCCTTGTCCCTGCCTACCCGAATCCCTACCTACCCGTATCCCTATCTACCTACCCATATTTCGAGTTTATAGTCCTACCTATCTATTATCCTACCTACTCGTATTGCAATTTAGTATAAATCTAATACAAATCTTTAATTCAGACCGCGACACGATTTATAAATCTGATTTGCTGGTTAATCCTGCGGGATACCTCAAAGTGATATGAGCACTTGAGATTTGGGAAATGTATAATCTCAGGTTTTACACGCGCGCGTTTGGGATTTAAAGAAGGGATTTTCCAATCTCGCACATATGCGAGAAAATTTAATATAAAGAAAATAGCCCTACTTTGGGGAAATAAATAGAAATATCAAATTATTTTGTATGTTATCTTATGTATATGTTAACTTTACTTTACAAACCTTCTGGTCAATATAGACCTTACCTTACAAGATGTAGCGTAGTTTCCGTCGTATCTTCTGGCCAAGATTGGACTCACCTTTCGTTGTTACTGGCCAAATCCATTTTGGCTGTATGTCAGCCAGAAAATGAGAAGGAGACAAACTCCTTGAATGCCGGCTGATTAACAGCGCCGGCAGACGATTATAATATTACGGTCGATTACGAATCGTTCCGATCGTTAATAAGCGCGCGTTAATCATATCGGGAAAAAATTAACAACTACGTTGGAGCGTTAGTAAAATCTTAATTAAGCGACTTAATTTTGTTTCTAATTTCACAATGATACGCGTAATTAATGTATTCGTCTAAAAATTATACAGCAGCAATAGAAAGTAAAAAATTATATCAAGAAATGAAAGAATTTTATGTTAATCGCGTTCTAATAAAAATCGTCGTGATTATATCTCACAATCAGTCGCAAATCTGGATTTCAATAGTATAATGTAGAAACACGAGACAACAGAAATTTAAAAATTAATCGATGACTCGATCAATCAATTATTTATTAATGAATGGGCAAATAATGTTTGGTATAAACTGAATCGCGAACTGAACCGCGAACCGAATCACGAATCGTTACTTAATCTCACTTTAGATATTAAGTGAGATATTCAGACTGAATTATGACGTGAGATCCAAAGGGACTAATAATTTCTCCACATAATTAATATCGCGATCAATATAATAAATCAAGTTCTCGCGTATGTAATTGTCTTTACATGAAACAAACTTTCATATGCATCTATAAAAATATTTTGTTATTATAATGCAAATTGTTATAAAAATTATATTTAACATGACATATCAGAAATACATATCATCGATTATATTAATGCATTTTAATATAA
>JASTWP010002994.1:0-32494 GCA_030770255.1 Temnothorax ravouxi
TTATAAGAATAATCTAATATAGATATAGCATTATTGTTTTACTTTAATCCCCAAATAGCAAAGTTTGAAGTGACGTTGTTTAAACTTTAAATATGCAGTTTGAATTACGCAATTATGCAATTCATATGAACTTGTACATAAGAGCATCGAGCTCTATGTAAAAAATATACATATAAATAAAATGTCACGCTTTTTTTATAGTATGTTATTCTGATGAATTACATTGTAAAATGGATCGTTGAATATTTCTTTATTATTTTTGTCATTATAAGCGTACATGCTATGTAGTAAATACGAACACGTCGTATCTCTCATACTTATTCCCACGGCTTATTCCTAAATACTTGTAATTGCAAATTGTGCGCATGTGTATACATTTAAAGTTTATGAGAGAAAAGGAAGAAAAGTGTACGAAGCAAATAAATTGTTTTATATATCACACATATACGCTAGACTACTTTAGATTTAATATAATTTATGAAACATAAGTCTCTCGCGATTTAGGCTATTGTATATATTTTCTTTCAGCGGCTATAAATATTTCACTTTCGTTGAAATTCTGCTTAGCACTGCCTAAATAAACTTAATATAAACAGTCAATAGTCATGTGTAATTTTTTTCTGTAAAATAACAATTATAACGATCGTTTCTCTCCAACGTATTTCTATTTCATTTTTCTTGTATACATATATATATATATATATATATATCAACTCACAGAAACGTAACATTTGTCCAGTCAGATAGACATCTTATTTTTGTTGATACTTATTCATTTTATATTACATGTGAAGACGCATGTAAGTCTCGCTATAATAATTTCATTAAAGAAAATTGTCCATCTTTTAATTGTGTATACCTCAAGAGTTTTACGAACATAGCGATTGTATAAAAAAACTGAATTTGATAGAAAATTAAAGAAGTATTAGATACTTATAGCTTTTCATGAACGTTTTGTACATAAAAAAAGATTTTCCTATCTCTCTTTTTGTTACTGCCATACACGAAAGATTCGCATTATGTTACTATCGTTAGTACTTATACTTTTATGTTACAAATATAGAAACTGATGATATAGCTCGTAGAACGTACTTGAGCAAGTAGTCTTTGTGATAATGATTTGTTTAAATAATAATGTTAAGAAACAAAAACGATAATGTCGAGTCGGCTATTAAACAAATTAACGATAAATGCGATGCAACGCAAAATACACGAGAGCACACATCGTCGGCACTTCGTCGCTGATGACACTTATACGTTGCATTGTGGAATCATTGTTGCAGTGTTGTTCCTAGAACTCTTCATTCGTTCGTAGAATGAACAGATAACTTCTCAGTATCGAAAATTGACCCTTTTTGCCCATTCCGTTATGGTACACTCTCAGCGGCGTGTAATTTCCATTTCCGTTCATCGCTACATTTGCAAAAAAAAATTATAAAAACGAATAAAAATTATAAACATAGCGCGCGTTCGGGGAACAACACAGTTCTCCATGATGCATGCAGAAAAGGGAGGAATCTCTCGAGGAAATGCGCAGAACTGATCTTTTCAGATCTTGATCGATTTCAGTATATCGTGAAAACCAGAAAAGCCAGTTCTGAAGATTTCCGCGTATATAAGACATTATTAGATAACATGTAAATTACATATGCTTCGAAGAACCTGAAATAGAAAATTTCGAACCTGTTCGATCATGCATATCACGCACTCGCCCTTCTTCGCGCCGTCTCCTATTGAGGAATAAACGTTCCTTTCAATACAGCCGCACCGGCCACATATTCTTGTCCAAATGGCGGCACATTGCCTTGTGGAACAAAGTATCCTTTCACAGGCCATCCTTGCGGTGCAGTCGTTGCCGGCCATCCTTGCGATGCAGTCGTTGGCGGCCCATATATTTGGGGTGCAGTCGTTGGCGGCCCATATATTTGGGGTGCAGTCGTTGGCGGCCCATATATTTGGGGTGCAGTCGTTGGCGGCCCATATATTTCGGGTGCAGTCGTTGGCGGCCCATATCTTTGGGGTGCAGTCGTTGGCGGCCCATATATTTGGGGTGCAGTCGTTGGCGGCCCATATATTTCGGGGTGCAGTCGTTGGCGGCCCATATATTTGGGGTGCAGTCGTTGGCGGCCCATATATTTGAGGTGCAGTCGTTGGCGGCCCATATATTTGAGGTGCAGTCGTTGGCGGCCCATATATTTGGGGTGCAGTCGTTGGCGGCCCATATATTTGGGGTGCAGTCGTTGGCGGCCCATATTCTTGAGGTGCAGTCGTTGGCGGCCCATATATTTGGGGTGCAGTCGTTGGCGGCCCATATATTTGAGGTGCAGTCGTTGGCGGCCCATATATTTGGAGGTGCAGTCGTTGGCGGCCCATATATTTGAGGTGCAGTCGTTGGCGGCACATATATTTGGGGTGCAGTCGTTGGCGGCCCATATTCTTGAGGTGCAGTCGTTGGCGGCCCATATATTTGGGGTGCAGTCGTTGGCGGCACATATATTGGAGGCGCAGTCGTTGGCGGCCCATATATTTGGGGTGCAGTCGTTGGCGGCACATATTCTGGAGGCGCAAGTGATAGCGGCGCCGTCGCTACCGCCGTCTTTTTGGGTTCGTGAGATTGAGTCACTGTGGCCGTCCTCGACGACCCACCCATTTTCGTGACGTGCAGGCCGTAGCGGCGCCGTCGCTACCGCCGTCTTTTTGGGTTCGTGAGATTGAGTCACTGTGGCTGTCCTCGACGACCTCCCATTTTCTTGACGTGCAGGCGGTAGCGACGCCGCCGCTACCGCCGTCTTTTCGGGTTCGGGAAATTGAGTCGTCTTCGGCGTCCTCCCTTGCGTCCGTGTCGCTGTGGCCGTCCTTGGTGTTTTCTCTCGCGACAGCGGTTCCGTCGCTGTCGTCTTCTCTCGCGCCGATGACGCCGGCGAATAGCGCGCCGGTTCGCTTCTCGCTGAAAATCAAACATATTTTACAATTTCACTTATATTATATATAGATAGATACAAACAAATTCTTCGGCCCGTATTGTCAGTTCACTTTTATCGATATAATTTATTTGCGCGATTTATTTCTGAGATGTTATACTTTGCGTTACATATATATGTTGTAAATCCAAAAATCTTAAATAGTAGTAGCTTTATTTCTCCCTAACAAAATAATTAACAAAATAGTGTTACCTAACTCAACTCAAGTGATATGTATTAAAAAAAAAGTGAAATTTTTAAATTGTACCACTTGCAAAGAAAATATAATATTGCTTTAAAAAATAATAGTTGTGCAACTACTTTTAAAAAATAAAACTCAAGTATTACGTATCACAAAATTACATCACAAAATTATTTTAATCACAAAGAATTAAAGCAATAACAGTACAAAATAACAATATTTAATTAAAATAAAATAAATAAATTTTTCTTGTAAAAAAAAACCTTGTCGCTGCTAGACCTTGACATTTAATAAAGTATTAAAATTTTAATTGAATTTAATAAAACACAAAATTTTTGATTGAATGAAAAAGTAATAAACATAATTTAGGAAAGTATGCAGCGAGAGTAAAAAAACAGCGCCAAGTTCTTTTTCAAGAAAAATTTATTTCTTTTATTTTAATTTAATATTTTTATTTAAGTTTTTGGAGGTGATTGATTAAAATGGGACACTCTGTATACGTAATATATGTGCATATAAATACGATAGATTTTTCAGAAAAATAGAGCTTGTCAAACGTGCATAGATACAGATCACTTTTTCGTTCTCTTCAACTTTAGCAACTTTTACAAGACAGCATATATGTACGTGTGCAATTTCGGATACACATTTTTTCTTAGAGTCTGTTCACACAAAGTGATTTTGACGCGCGATTGCGCTGCCGCGCGTGGCAGCGCGTTATCGCGAGGCGAGGTGCGACACGCGCGCACGGCACTGAGCGCAGTACGCACACGTACATATATCGATATGTTGACTGGAATGAATTTACTCGCTGTATAATATACTCGCAACCGCGTAAAGATACATGGTCTCGCTTCGCGTGTACTTGACGTGAGACACTACCGTATCTCTTGACTATATAGCATTTCAGACATTAAAGCGCGCTTTCCATAAAAGTGAATACGGACCATAGTATTGGAAACGGGCACGATGACCAATATGGCGGGAACGAGCCAATATGGCGGGAACGAGCCGGCTCATTTCTATGACCCGTATTTACTTTTATCACAAGCGCGCTTTTATTTATAAAGTGCTATAGTATATGTAACGTGAACTATCATCTCAGAAATAAAATAGCGCTTTTATCGATGAAAGTGAACTGGGGGCCTACTATTACGTACCTTGAAATGTGGTAATAAAAATGCGAAAATTGAACAGATTTACTACATTTCCGCCAATAAGGGCCGATATCACAATCTCCGATTAACGTGAGCCTCCGATTAAACTCACTCTTCGTCTCTTTCTAGGGGGACAGTTAGAAAGAGATGCAGAGTGAATTTAATCAAAGGATCACGTTAATCGGAGACTGTGATACCGGCCCTAAAATCGTACATATTGAACTCTCTCACTTTTCGCATTTTCACCTTGTTTCAAGATACGTAATAGGCCTCCTGAGCCTTTGAAACGTGCTTCTACTCGTTTCTAGAAAGGAAAAGAATGCTTGGAAGCATTTGTATTATAAAACGGATTGCTTCGTATATATAAAAAGTATACGGTCCGCTTTATGAAATGCTTCACAGCGTTCTTCTCCTCTTTAGAAACGAGTAGAAGCACATATTTACAATATATAAATACACACACACATACGTGTGTGTGTGTGTGTGTGTGTGTGTGTGTGTGTGTGTGTGTGTGTGTGTGTGTATGCATACGTATGCGTACATATTTATATGTACTTACGTCTACCTTTCCTTGTGTTCATCCTGTGATATCCCAGGAAACACGATCCGCACTCCTTTCTATTCGAGATAGTGCTGATCCCTCGACACTCACACTCACAGTTCACAGTCTTCCCCAGTCTTCCCTACGATCGGCAGCCGCACTGATCCCGCCACGAGGCACGATTGCCACGAAAAAAAATAACAAATGAGACGCGGTGTCGCGATCACGGCCGGGCCCGCTGCGCTGCCTGCATGTGTGAAGGAATGGCGCACACAAGCGGAGCCAGCCATGTACGTGTGCGTTCAGCGCTCGCCTGGAGCCCGATTCTCGAATCGTTTTCATGAAACTCGCATGCGAAATTCAATGCTTTGCAAATAGAAAGTCGCATACAAAAATCATTAGGGCAGGATCGAAACTTTTGATAATAAAAAATAAAATTGTTAAATAAATAAATTACTTATAATTACATTTAAATATTCATTCGGTAAAAGATAATAAAGTAATAAAATAGATTTAAAAATAGATTAAAAAATAGAAAAAAACGTATATAAAAATCCGCTCTTGACCAATAAGTACCCTTTTTTTGGGACAGAAACAAATATATCTATTATATTATTTTAGAAAGATGACTTATATTGGTAACACAAGATAAGTGAAATTATACGTCAATTGCTTTGGATAAATTATTTTGATTGCGTACCTTTTTACTTTTATAATAGTAAACACACGTAGTAAAGTAAAAGAAGAAAATATATATTTTGCATTATTCCGTTGTGAATCTCTTTTGTAAATTTTGAAAACGAACATATACTGTTGCTCAACAGAAACCTCCAAAAACCGGTGATCTCTACCATCAAGAGAGGAAATTTAGGGAAATGTTTTCTTCACTATTATATTCAATATTGAGCAACAATATGTTCATTGTCAATTCACAAAAGAGATTTACAATAGAATAATTTATACAATTGCGAAATGTTTTTTAACTTCTTTTATTTTACTAAGTGTGTTCACTATTATAAAGGTAAAAAGTACGCAATCAGAATAATTTAACCAAAGTAACTAACATTTATCACTTATTCTTGTGTTACCAATATAAGTCATCTTCCTAATGTAATAATAGATATATTTGTTTTTCACAAAAAAAAAAGATTTGCGATGACGACGATGTCCGCCCGGCGGTCTCGCCGGCCGGGAAGGAGCGCGCAGTCACTTTTCTCACTAAATACATTGATCTTTTTGTTATTAATGTCTGGTGCGCTAATTGCGCTGCGCTCTCTCCTCTTCCAACCGCGATTAACCGATTACACTCACGCCTGACAGAATTGAGATTTTGTGTATCGTGGTGCGAGGAGACGCACCTGGCGCCCATATCGAGCTCGTTTTGGGAAAATTATCTGGTCGAGCTATCATCCGTTTCAGCTTAGAGTCCTATCGCGATTTTGGAAATATTTAGCGAGAAAAGTGGGTCAAGAGTACATTTTTATTTAAACTATTTTTATTATTGTTATTATTTTTTTTTTTCAATATAATTAGTTCATATATTTTGTCGCAAAAAAAAATCGATATGTATGTTTACTATTTATTTTTATTTCTTTATTTTTTTGTTTTAAATAAGATAAAATCAATCACGTTTATAAAATGTATTCAAAGTAATTTTACATTGTAAAAGAAATTGGAGAAAACAAAATATATCCAACAGTGGCTCTGAGGTAAAGACGCTGTCGCTGTCACCGTTTCACATGCCGGAGTAGCGGTTCCGTCTTCTTCTCTCGCGCCGGCAATTGTAACAATTGAGTCATTGTGGCCGTCCTCGGCGGCATCCTCTCACGCGCCGGTAGCGGGTTCGCCGTTTTTGGCGTATCTTTTTCAGGGGGGTAAATAGGGAGGGGGGTTACATATCCTTGCCGTGCTGGGACTCGAACCTGAGTCCCTCCGGTGACAGACGGAGCATCTTCCCACTGAGCCACTGTGGACCACGGTACCTTTGCTTCATCGAAACAGATACTTCTGTAATCTCTGTCCGAAGCATTTGAAGCGTCAAGTGAACCACAGCCTATATATGAGCATTTTTTTTCATTTCTCTCTCTCTCTCTCTCTCTCTCTCCCTCTCTTTCTCTCTCTAAAATTGTACTTACTTTTACTTTTATTATAAAAGCGTACTAAAATGACCATTTTATTAATTTTATTATTCTTATTATTTTTCCTCTACACATACGTACTATAAACAGATTACATATGGGAAAGAATATACATATATAAGCGTATATTTTTTGTATAGATTACATACATTTATATTTCTTTTTACGTGAAAAATTTGTTATCGAGTATTATAACTAATTACTTGACTCTTTATTTTGCGCGCCTATATATAGTATATGTAAAAATATCATTGGGCGTGCATCTAATAAATTGTCAAATATTTCGAATGCATACATGCATTCACACATGCACACACACGCATACACGCAGACAGTGTAGGAGACGACAATCGCTGCCCGTTCGTGAGATCGTGCCCGAGCCTCGAGCTTGCAATGTTTTTTCTATTTCCAGTTACGCACACAGAGACGCTCTGTCTATCCGTGTGACGACGCGCCGTGCGAGATTGTCATCTTCCCTCTTTCTCACTCTTACTCATGCGATCGAGGCTGCTCCGTTATGCTTTCTCAGCGTGAATGATAATGTACTAATGTAAAAATACTGTAAAATCATAAAAGTAATATAAAACATATATCGTACAATAACGATTGTCTCTGAGCAAATACTAAATAATGAGATTTTGTAATATAATGACGATGTAAGTAAAATACATAACACGGACACGGTGCGTGCTAAAGAAACGCAGTAGGTCAATTTTAAAGTAGAATAATACTTAACACATATGGCAAATATGCATACATATTCTTTGCAAGACAAGTATAAATTGTACAAAAAGCAATAAAATAAATAATTGTTGATACATACGCAAGCCTGACCTTTAATTATATTTTTAAAATAAATAACATGTTATAAAAGAAATATTACAAACATTAAAATTGCACCAAATACATAAAAAAAATAGTTTTAATTTCTTTTTTTTAATTTACAATAAAAAATTATTTTGTAAAATGTGTTCAACATAAATATACATTGTAAAAATTGAAAAAAAAATCCATCAGTGGCTCTATGGTAAAGTCGCTGTCGCTCTGTCCCTGTCGCTGCCGTCGTTCCCTTTCTTGGGAATATACATCGCCATTTTTGGCATGTATTTTTCAGGGGTAATTGGGGGGGGGGGGAGTTGCGGTACAGTCGTTGGCGGCCCATATATTTGGGGTGCAGTCGTTGGCGGCCCATATATTTGGGGTGCAGTCGTTGCCGGCCATAATCCTTGCGGTGCAGGCGGCGGCCGGACTCGAACCTGAGTCCCTTCGGTGACAGGCGGAGCATCTTCCCACTGAGCCACTGTGGATGAACACAACCTTTCTTCATCGAAACAGATACTTCTGTTACACTTATGTGTATATGTGTATATATATTTCTTACAGTTGTTGCAATCTATTGAGTTATTAAAAAGCATTTTGTAAATATGATTGATTTATGTATTATCGTTGTTTCGTGAAAAAAATTATGCCTGATATATTTCATAATTTTTTTTCTCAAAACATGCAACGTTATGATATGTTCCGCATATTTAATATGTAATAATATATATTACTGGTCAAACTCGGTATCGGTGAAAACCATATACTGCGAAACAATAATGCTGATTACATTTATTATATTCTGTTCTCTATATCTATTTTAAATATTAATTATTACTTAAAATTTCAATGATAAACATTATAACATTATTACATATTACTTTTACGTAATATATAATAACGAACCATGTATGAAACAACAATAACTTTTATGACATGTATCTCACAGTAATTTTTTAAGGGAAAAGAAGGTAAATAATTTGATCCTATTTCCAAATATTTTTAATAATTCAATGTTCAAATAATTCTAAGAAAATATATATAAATACACAAATACAAGTCGTGCTCGCTGTCATCGCATCTGTGTTAGCGTCGTGTGTGTGGGTGTGTGTTGTTCTCGCATTTACTAACAAAGCGCGCGATCTCTCTCTCTCTCTCTCTCTCTCTCTCTCTCTCTTCTTTCTTTTTTCTGTCACTTCTACGCTCGCTTTATTTCTTTCTTATTGTTCATTTATTTATGTCCCGGTAAAAATAGTATTTTGTAAGAATTGTGGTATATTAAATATGCATAAATACGTCCACTGACGTCTTTATCTTGTATAATCTTTCCATAAATATATGTATACTGGTGAAATAAAAATAACAATAAATGAAAAATAACTTTTGCCATGTTTTTCAATAAAAAATAAAATTGGTATTGCATTGTACAATATATTCTATGTACAATATATAATCATACGTTACACATCATTATTATTATTACATTTACACATGTATGATCATGGTTGCGGTCCACTTGACGCTACAAATGCTTTGAAGCGTTCTTCTTCTCCTTCTTTCTTCATTGAAAGAAAGAAGAAAAATGCTGCGAAGCATTTGTAGCGTCGAGTAAACCACGGCCTATATATGAGATTTTTTTTATTTTTTCTCTTTTTATCTCTCTCTAAAATTGTACTTTTTATTATAAAACCGTGCAAAAAGGACCTTTTTATTAATTCTATTATTCTTATTATTTTTCCTTTACACATACGTACTATGTTTGTTATCGAGTATTACAACTATTACTGGACTCTATATTTTGAGCGCTAATATATGGTATGTATCACAATACCATTAGTCGTGCACCAAAAAAATTGTCAAATTTGTCGACATTACAAGACCTCTATTTCTTTCATAAAATTAGATGGAGACGTTTGATGTTTAAATAGCATGCACGCATACGTACATTCACACATGCACACACACTCATACACGCAGACAGTGTAGGAGACGACAATCGCTGCTCGTTCGTGAGATCGAGCCCGAGCTTCGAGCTTGCATTGTTTTTTTCTCTCCTGTTACGCACACGGAGACGCTCTGTCTATCCGTGTGACGACACGCCGATCCTGTTACGCACACAGAGACGCTCTCTCTATCCGTGTGACGACGCGCCGAGCCAGAGGGAAAAATTGTCATCTACCCTCTTTCTTACTCTTAGCTGGGAGCACACACTTCTGCATAACGCATAATGCGTAAGCATAAGAAAACTCATTGATCTATTTCCTTATGCACATGTGTATGGACCAATCAATTTTCTTATGCTTACGCATTATGTGTTGTGCAGAAGTGTGTGCTCCCCGCTTTATTCATGTGATCGAGGCTGCTCCGTAATGCGTTTATAGCGTGAATCTGAGACAACTAATGTCGTACTTCTTGTATTGTGCTGTATTTTTAATGTTGTACACCTCTCTAGTAATAAAAGATAAAGTAACTTGTGTCAATGCGCAATAGTTTACTTATAACATATAATTATTCAATGTCTTTTATATATATAATATATGGAGTCCGTAGAAATCAATTCTTATTAATATGCGTGGTCGACCGCGTAAGGCAACTGGCTGGAATGTCGGACGTCTGAAGTTCGATCCCCCTAATTTAAAAAAAATTTTTTTTTAACATAAGTGTATTAAAATAACTTATTCTGCAATATATAAAAGTAAAAAATAATAACTTTATATTCATTATAGTTATTCACATTTTGTTTAGCAAGGCGACAAATAATTAAAGACGAATATGTCATTGCTAAATATGCTTTGCCGGAAAAAATGTGAATAACTATAAAAAATATAAAGCAATTATTTTTTATTTTTATGTATTGCAGAATAAGTTATTTTAACACTTTTACGTTAAAAAAAAAAGTTTTAAAAAAACAGGGGATTGAACTTGAAACGTCCAGCATTCCAGCCAGTCGCCTTACGCGCTCGACCACCCATATCATTCAGAAGTGACTTCTACAGACTGCATATATTGTGTACGTAAAAAACATTAACAATTATATGTTATAAGTAAACTATTGCGCATTGACACAAGTTACTTTATCTTTTATTACTAGAGAGGTGTACAACATATTAAAAATACAGCACAATACAGGAAGTATAACATTGTTTGTCTCCTCAGATTCACGCTGTGAAAGCATGACGGAGCAGTCTCGATCGCATGAGTAAGAGTGAGAAAGAGGGACGATGACAATCTCGCTCGGCGCGTCGTCACACGGATAGCCAGACCGTCTCTGTGTGCGTAACTGGCGATAGAAAAAACATTGCAAGTCGAGGCTCGGGCTCGATCTCACGAACGGGCAGCGATTGTCGTCTCCTACACTGTCTGCGTGTATGCGTGTGTGTGCATGTGTGAATGCACGTATGCGTGCATGCTATTTAAACTTCAAACGTCTCCATCTAATTTCATGAAAGAAATAGAGGTCTTGTAATGTCGAAAATTTTGACAATTTTTTAGGTGCACACCTAATGGTATTTTGATACATACCATATATTGGCGCGCAAAATATAAAGTCAAGTAATAGTTGTAATACTCGATATCAAACATAGTACGTACGTGTAAAGGAAAAATAATAAGAATAATAGAATTAATAAAAAGATCCTTTTTGTACGGTTTTATAATAAAAAGTACAATTTTAGAAAGAGATAAAGAGAAAATAAAAAAAATGCTCATATATAGGCCGTGGTTTACTTGACGCTTGCTTGCTTCGCAGCATTTTTCTTCTTTTGAAGAAAGAAGGAGAAGGATGCTTCAAAGCATTTGTAGCGTCAAGTGAACCACAGCCTATGAGCATTTTTTTCATTCTCTCTCTCTCTCTCTCTCTCTCTCTCTCTCTCTCTCTCTCTTCTCTCTTTCTTTCTCTAAGATTGTACTTTTTATTATAAAACCGTTTATTCTTGTGTTACCAATATAAGTCATCTTCCTAATGTAATAATAGATATATTTGTTTTTCACAAAGAAAAAGATTTGCGATGACGACGACGATGTCCGCCCGGTCTCGTCGGCCGGGAAGGAGCGCGCCGTCACTTTTCTCACTAAATACATTGATCTTTTTGTTATTAATGTCTGGTGCGCTATTTGCGCTGCGCTCTCTCTCCTCTTCCAACCGCGATTAACCGATTAGACTCACGCCTGAGAGAATTGAGATTTTGTGTATCGTGGTGCGAGGAATCGCACCTGGCGCCCATATCGAGTTCGTTTTGGGAAAATTATCTGTTCGAGCTGTCATCCGTTTCAGCTTAGAGTCCTATCGCGATTTTGGAAATATTTAGCGAGAAAAGTGGGTCAAGGGTATATTTTTATTTAAACTTTTTTTTCCAATTTAATTAGTTCATATATTTTGTCGCTAAAAAAAATCAATATGTATGTTTACTATTTATTATTTCTTTATTTTTTTGTTTTAAATAAGATAAAATCAATCACATTTATAAAATGTATGCAAGATAATTATACATTGTAAAAAAAATTGGGGAAAACAAAATATATCCAACAGTGGCTCTGAGGTAAAGACGCTGTCGCTGTCGCCGTTTCACATGCCGGAGTAGCGGTTTCGTCTTCTCTCGCGCCGCTAACATTTTTCTGTCACTGTGGCCGTCCTCGACATCCTCTCACGCGCCGGTAGCGAGTTCGCCATTTTTGGCGTATCTTTATCAGAGGGGTTAAATAGGGAGGGGGGTTACATATCCTTGCCGTGCTGGGACTCGAACCTGAGTCTCTCCGGCGACAGACGGAGCATCTTCCCACTGAGCCACTGTGGATCACGGTACCTTTGCTTCATCGAAACAGATATTTCTGTAATCTCTGTCCGAAGCATTTGTAGCGTCAAGTGAACCACAGCCTATATATGAGCATTTTTTTCATTCTCTCTCTCTCTCTCTCTCTCTCTCTCTGTAAAATTATATTTTTTACTACAAAACCGTAATAAAATGACCATTTTATTAATTTTATTATTCTTATTATTTTTCCTCTACAAATACGTACTATAAACAGATTAAATATGAGAAAGAATATACATATATAAGCGTATGATTTTTGTATAGATTATATACATTTATATTTCTTTTTACGTAAAAAATTTGTTATCGAGTATTATAACTATTACTTGACTCTTTATTTTGCGCGCCTATATATAGGTATGTGTCGAAATACCATTAGGTCGTGCACCTTAAAAAATTGTCCAAATTTTCGACATTACAAGACCCCTATTTCTTTCATGAAATTAGATGGAGACGTTTGAAGTTTAAATAGCATGCACGCATACATGCATTCACACATGCACACACACGCATACACGCAGACAGTAGTAGGAGACGACAATCGCTGCTCGTTCGTGAGATCGAGCCCGAGCCTCGAGCTTGCAATGTTTTTTTCTCTCCTGTTACGCACACAGAGACGCTCTGTCTATCCGTGTGACGACACGCCGATCCTGTTACGCACACAGAGACGCTCTCTCTATCCGTGTGACGACGCGCCGAGCCAGAGGGAAAAATTGTCATCTTCCCTCTTTCTTACTCTTAGCTGGGAGCACACACTTCTGCATAACGCATAATGCGTAAGCATAAGAAAACTGATTGGTCTATTTCCTTATGCACATGTGTATGGACAAATCAATTTTCTTATGCTTACGCATTATGTGTTGTGCAGAAGTGTGTGCTTCCCGCTTTATTCATGTGATCGAGGCTGCTCCGTAATGCGTTTATAGCGTGAATCTGAGACAACTAATGTCGTACTTCTTGTATTGTGCTGTATTTTTAATGTTGTACACCTCTCTAGTAATAAAAGATAAAGTAACTTGTGTCAATGCGCAATAGTTTACTTATAACATATAATTATTCAATGTCTTTTATATATATAATATATGGAGTCCGTAGAAATCAATTCTTATTAATATGCGTGGTCGACCGCGTAAGGCAACTGGCTGGAATGTCGGACGTCTGAAGTTCGATCCCCCTAATTTAAAAAAAATTTTTTTTTAACATAAGTGTATTAAAATAACTTATTCTGCAATATATAAAAGTAAAAAATAATAACTTTATATTCATTATAGTTATTCACATTTTGTTTAGCAAGGCGACAAATAATTAAAGACGAATATGTCATTGCTAAATATGCTTTGCCGGAAAAAATGTGAATAACTATAAAAAATATAAAGCAATTATTTTTTATTTTTATATATTGCAGAATAAGTTATTTTAATACTTTTATGTTAAAAAAAAAATATTTTAAAAAACAGGGGATCGAACTTGAGACGTCCAGCATTCCAGCCAGTCGCCTTACGCGCTCGACCACGCATGTTATATCAAAAGTGACTTCTACAGGACTGCATATATTCTGTACATAAAAAACATTAACAATTATATGTTATAAGTAAACTATTGCGCATTGACACAAGTTACTTTATTTTTTATTACTACAGAGGTGTACAACATATTAAAAATACAGCACAATACAAGAAGTACGACATTGGTTGTTTCCTCAGATTCACGCTGTGAAAGCATGACGGAGCAGTCTCGATCGCATGAGTAAGAGTGAGAAAGAGGGACGATGACAATCTCGCTCGGCGCGTCGTCACACGGATAGCCAGACCGTCTCTGTGTGCGTAACTGGCGATAGAAAAAACATTGCAAGTCGAGGCTCGGGCTCGATCTCACGAACGGGCAGCGATTGTCGTCTCCTACACTGTCTGCGTGTATGCGTGTGTGTGCATGTGTGATTGCACGTATGCGTGCATGCTATTTAAACTTCAAACGTCTCCATCTAATTTCATGAAAGAAATAGAGGTCTTGTAATGTCGACAAATTTGACAATTTTTTTGGTTCACGCCTAATGGTATTTTGATACATACCATATATTAGCGCTCAAAATATAGAGTCCAGTAATAGTTGTAATACTCGATAACAAACATAGTACGTATGTGTAAAGGAAAAATAATAAGAATAATAGAATTAATAAAAAGGTCCTTTTTGCACGGTTTTATAATAAAAAGTACAATTTTAGAGAGAGATAAAGAGAGAAAAAATAAAAAAAATCTCATATATAGGCCGTGGTTTACTTGACGCTACAAATGCTTCGCAGCATTTTTCTTCTTTCTTTCAATGAAGAAAGAAGGAGAAGAAGAACGCTTCAAAGCATTTGTAGCGTCAAGTGGACCGCAGCCATGATCATACATGTGTAAATGTAATAATGATGTGTAACGTATGATTATATATTGTACATAGAATATATTGTACAATGCAATAGCAATTTTATTTTTTATTGAAAATCATGGCGAAAGTTATTTTTCATTTATTGATATTTTTATTTCACCAGTATACATATATTTATGGAAAGATTATACAAGATAAAGACGTCAGTGGACGTATTTATGCATATTTAATATACCACAATTTTTACAAAATACTTTTTTCACCGGGACATTAATAAATGAACAATAAGAAAGAAATAAAGCAAGCGTAGAAGTGACAGAAAAAAGAAGAAGAAGAGAGAGAGAGAGAGAGAGAGAGAGAGAGAGAGAGAGAGAGAGAGAGAGAGAGAGAGAGAGAGAAAGATCGCGCGCTTTGTTAGTAAATGCGAGAACAACACACATCCACACACACGACGCTAACACAGATCCGATGACAGCGAGCACGACTTGTATTTGTGTATTTACATATATTTTCTCAGAATTATTTTAACATTGAATTATTAAAAACATTTTGGAAATAGGATCGATTTATTTACCTTCTTTTCCCTTAAAAAATTACTAAGAGATACATGTCATAAAAGTTATTGTTGTTTCATACATGGTTCGTTATTATATATTACGTAAAAGTAATATGTAATAATGTTATAATGTTTATCATTGAAATTTTAAGTAATAATTAATATTTAAAATAGATATAGAGAACAGAACATAATAAATGTAATCAGCATTATTGTTTCGCAGTATATGGTTTTCACCGATACCGAGTTTGACCAGTAATATATATTATTACATATTAAATATGCGGAACATATCATAACGTTGCATGTTTTGAGAAAAAAAATTATGAAATATATCAGGCATAATTTTTTTCACGAAACAACGATAATACATAAATCAATCATATTTACAAAATGCTTTTTAATAACTCAATAGATTGCAACAACTGTAAGAAATATATATACACATATACACATAAGTGTAACAGAAGTATCTGTTTCGATGAGGAAAGGTTGTGTTCATCCACAGTGGCTCAGTGGGAAGATGCTCCGCCTGTCACCGAAGGGACTCAGGTTCGAGTCCGGCCGCCGCCTGCACCGCAAGGATTATGGCCGCCAACGACTGCACCCCAAAGATATGGATTGGCCCGCCAACGACTGCACCTCAAGAATATGGGCCTCTCCCCCCCCCAATTACCCCTGAAAAATACATGCCAAAAATGGCGATGTATATATTCCCATGAAAGGGAACGACGGCAGCGACAGGGACAGAGCGACAGCGACTTTACCATAGAGCCACTGATGGATTTTTTTTTCAATTTTTACAATGTATATTTTTGTTAAACACATTTTTACAAAATAATTTTTTATTGTAAATTAAAAAGAAATTCACTCTATTTTTTTTATGTATTTGGTGCAATTTTAATGTTTGTAATATTTCTTTTATAACATGTTATTTATTTTAAAAATATAATTAAAGGTCAGGCTTGCGTATGTATCAACAAATATTTATTTTATTGCTTTTTGTACAATTTATACTTGTCTTGCAAAGAATATGTGTGCATATTTGCCATATGTGTTAAGTATTATTCTACTTTAAAATTGACCTACTGCGTTTCTTTAGCACGCACTGTGTCCGTGTTATGTATTTTACTTACATCGTCATTATATTACAAAATCTCATTATTTAGTATTTGCTCAGAGACAATCGTTATTGTACGATATATGTTTTATATTACTTTTATGATTTTACAGTATTTTTACATTAGTACATTATCATTCACGCTGAGAAAGCATAACGGAGCAGCCTCGATCGCATGAGTAAGAGTGAGAAAGAAGGAAGATGACAATCTCGCACGGCGCGTCGTCACACGGATAGAGAGAGCGTCTCTGTGTGCGTAACAGGATCGGCGGCGTGTCGTCACACGGATAGACAGAGCGTCTCTGTGTGCGTAACAGGAGAGAAAAAAACATTGCAAGCTCGAGGCTCGTGCTCGATCTCACGAACGAGCAGCGATTGTCGTCTCCTACACTGTCTGCGTGTATGCGTGTGTGTGCATGTGTGAATGCATGTATACGTGCATGCCATTTAAACTTCAAACGTCTCCATCTAATTTCATAAAAGAAATAGGGGTCTTCGTAATGTCGAAAATTTTGACAATTTTTTAAATGCACGCCTAATGGTATTTTGACACACACTATATATAGGCGCGCAAAATAAAGAGTCAAGTAATAGTTATAATACTCGATAACAAATTTTAAAAATTTTAGAAATTTTAGAAATTTTAAAAATTTTATTTTAATTTTGTCAAAATTTTAGACATTACCAAGATCCTCTATTTCTTTCGTGAAATTAGATGAAATGTTTGAAGTTTAAATGGCATGCACGCATACATGCATTCACACATGCACACACACGCATACACGCAGACAGTGTAGGAGACGACAATCGCTGCCCGTTCGTGAGATCGAGCCCGAGCCTCGACTTGCAATGTTTTTTCTATCGCCAGTTACGCACACAGAGACGGTCTGGCTATCCGTGTGACGACGCGCCGAGCGAGATTGTCATCGTCCCTCTTTCTCACTCTTACTCATGCGATCGAGACTGCTCCGTCATGCTTTCACAGCGTGAATCTGAGGAGACAAACAATGTTATACTTCCTGTATTGTGCTGTATTTTTAATATGTTGTACACCTCTCTAGTAATAAAAGATAAAGTAACTTGTGTCAATGCGCAATAGTTTACTTATAACATATAATTGTTAATGTTTTTTACGTACACAATATATGCAGTCTGTAGAAGTCACTTCTGAATGATATGGGTGGTCGAGCGCGTAAGGCGACTGGCTGGAATGCTGGACGTTTCAAGTTCAATCCCCTGTTTTTTTAAAACTTTTTTTTTTAACGTAAAAGTGTTAAAATAACTTATTCTGCAATACATAAAAATAAAAAATAATTGCTTTATATTTTTTATAGTTATTCACATTTTTTCCGGCAAAGCATATTTAGCAATGACATATTCGTCTTTAATTATTTGTCGCCTTGCTAAACAAAATGTGAATAACTATAATGAATATAAAGTTATTATTTTTTACTTTTATATATTGCAGAATAAGTTATTTTAATACACTTATGTTAAAAAAAAAGTTAAAAAAAATCAGGGGGATCGAACTTCAGACGTCCGGCATTCTAGCCAGTCGCCTTACGCGCTCGACCACGCATATTAATAAGAATTGACTTCTACGGACTCCATATATTATGTACATAAAAGACATTGAATAATTATATGTTATAAGTAAACTATTGCGCATTGACACAAGTTACTTTATCTTTTATTACTAGAGAGGTGTACAACATTAAAAATACAGCACAATACAAGAAGTACGACATTAGTTGTCTTAGATTCTCGCTATAAACGCATTACGGAGCAGCCTCGATCACATGAATAAAGCGGGGAACACACACTTCTGCACGACGCATAATGCGTAAGCATAAGAAAATTGATTGGTCCATACACATGTGCATAAGGAAATAGATCAAATCAGTTTTCTTATGCTTACGCATTATGCGTTATGCAGAAGTGTGTGCTCCCAGCCAAGAGTAAGAAAGAGGGAAGATGACAATTTTTCCTCCTGGCTCGGCGCGTCGTCACACGGATAGAGAGAGCGTCTCTGTGTGCGTAACAGGAGAGAAAAAAACATTGCAAGCTCGAGGCTCGGGCTCGATCTCACGAACGAGCAGCGATTGTCGTCTCCTACACTGGCTGCGTGTATGCGTGTGTGTGCATGTGTGAATGCATGTATGCGTGCATGCCATTTAAACTTCAAACATTTCATCTAATTTCACGAAAGAAATAGGGATCTTGGTAATGTCTAAAATTTTGACAATATTTTAGGTGCACGCCTAATGGTATTTCGACACATACCATATATAGGCGCGCAAAATAAAGAGTCAAGTAATAGTTATAATACTCGATAACAATTTTTTTACGTAAAAAGAAATATAAATGCATATAATCTATACAAAAATAATACGCTTATATATGTATATTCTTTCTCATATGTAATCTGTTTATAGTACGTATGTGTAGAGGAAAAATAATAAGAATAATAAAATTAATAAAATGGTCATTTTCTTACGGTTTTTTTAGTAAAAAAATACAATTTTACAGAGAGAGAGAAAAATAAAAAAAATGCTCATATATAGGCTGTGGTTTCACTTGATGTTACAAATGCTTCGCAGCATTCCTCTTCTCCTTTCTTTCAATGAAGAAAGAAGAAGACGAAGAACGCTTCAGAGCATTTGTAGCGTCCAGTGGATCGCAGCCATGATCATACAGGTGTAAATGTAATAATTGTAACATATGATTATATATTATTATTGTGCGCGACTGATCGAAGGAGTTACGAGTGAAAGAAAATTTAGGATTTAATAGCAAAGTATCTTTAAGTATGTAATTGTCTATAATAAAAATAATAATTATGTACAATATTTAGTCTTTATGCCGCGAGCTACGGACAGAGAATCCGCGAACGACGGATATTCTCGCGCGTGAAAGCGAGCACACGATAACAGCGACTTTACCATAGAGCCACTGAAAGAATTTTTTTTTATTTGTACAATGTATATTTATGTTTAACATTTTACAAATAATTATTTTTATTTCAAATAAATAAGAAAAGAAATTGAAGCTATTTTTTAAATGTATTTGGTGCAATTTTTATGTTTGTAATATCTCTTTTATAACATCTTATTTATTTTATTGTTTTTTATACAATTTATACTTGTCTTGTAAAGAATATGTATGCATATTTCCCATTTGTGTTAGCTAACTATTATTCTACTTTAAAATTGACCTAGCGCGTTTCTGTAGCAGTTGTAGCACGCACCGTTTCTGTATTATGTATTTTACTTACATCGTCATTATATTATAACATCTCATCGTTTAGTATTTACTCAGCGACAATCGTTCTTGTACGATATATGTTTTATATAACTTGTTTGATTGTAAAGTGTTTTTATATTAGTACATTATCATTCACTCTCTAGTGACTTTGCGTTTATACTGTAATAGGATACATGAAAAACAGTAAGGAATTTTTAAAAGAACAGAAACAAAAAATTATATTTTTTTATTTTACGCAATTCTTTCTATTACCTGTTACAAGAATATTATGATAACAAATTAGTGTATAAACTGTATAGTACGTATAGTTTTGTGGATACAAATTTTTTAAAATTATGCCGTTTTATAAGAATGATCGAGTAGTCGATTTCGAAATGTGTAATATTGTTTACAACGTTATAAAAAATAATCTTATAAATCGTTAATTTATTACTAATTGAAACTAAAAATCGGAGGAGACAGAATTTTACAATGTCGTTTTGACATAGTGTAGAGTAATAGTCAGCTATCACAAATGGCACAGATGCATATATATTCTTTGCAAGACAAGTATAAATTGTAGAAAAAGTAATAAAATAAATAACATTTTATAAAGGAGATATCACAGCATTAAAAATGCACCAAATACATAAAAAAAATTTTTAATTTTTTTTTATTTTTTTCAAATAAGATAAAATATTATTTGTAAAATGTATTCAACATAATTATACATTGTAAAAATTGAATAAAATATCCATCAGTGGCTTTTGACAATCAGTGACTCCTCTGCGTATATTTCACGCCCGGTAGATGCGGCCTGTATATTTACGTACGGCTCGCGACCGTTACGAATCCGCGTAAACAAATGAATGCGCGTATCGCTTCGCGAGCGGGCCGGACAGCACGCTGCTAGACGATCTCTCTCTCTCTCTCGTGACAGATCTCGCTTCTCGCGCACGTCGTGACGTGCAGATTGTGTCGTGTGACTGACAGGAAGTCAAAGAAATATATTCTACGATCCTATTGTCATTCGTAAGTATTGCTCACGTCATTTATGAAATATTAATTTTGTATTATATGCAGCAATTATTTATTATATAATATTTGTGTATCTTTTTCTTAGCAACATTAGAAATGAAGGAAGACTATCGGCACAAGTATCCGAGCACCCGCCGTCTTTCCCGGAAGAAAGGATGGACAAGAAGGTATGTTATAAACAATCATATATCTGTCTGAGGCTGAAAAATAATAGTATTAAAATGTACAAGAGGCATTTATAAGAATAAAGACTGTGTGACTTTTCGACGAGAAAAAATTCCATTCAATACTGTATAATAGTGCATCCCGATAGAGTGGATAACGCAAAAGCGGAATGAGCAGATCACTAATCACGGGAGCATTTCGAAAGAATTTTTGAAAGATCAGAACAATCCCATGATTAATGATTCGCTGATTCCGCGTGATCCGCTACATCGGGATGCATCCAAAGTTAACGATAATAACTTAATAAAAAAATTCAGTCTTTTAAAAGTTTATTTAATTTATTATTGTTGTTGTTTTACATTATTAAAAATATAAAAGGATTGAAATAGTTGAAAACATTTTTTGAAAACGTTTATTTCTTATCGGAAAATGTCAACTTTTAAATTACTTTAGCTTTGCGAAAAAGAATGTAGAGTAAGTAAAAAAAAAGTATTTCAGAGGCCACAGTCTTTATTTCAAAGTGCCCTTTGTACATTTTTGATATATAACTTATAAAAAGTCGGACAGCAAAGCCGTAACAGTGTTTGGATTAAATTAAATTAGCAAACGTTTCGGTCAGTCATGTTTTGTGTTATACGTCAAAATATGAAAACTGATAAACAATACAAAACTTATTATAAACGCATTGTTCGCATAGCATATTCATAACAATACATTAAGACTTTTACCTCGTTTCTACCGTATGGAAAAGTAAAATAATTAAATATTATAAATCGATGTGAAGATGTAAAATTCTACAATAGCCGTAAGACGCAAGCAATAAGACATAGGCAGTAAGAATTATTTAACCACAGTCGATTATTCTTGAACTTAAAAATCTCATTTGTCAATAGCTTATCAACTGCTTACTTTTTACTACATACTCTTACGGTCATTGTAGACGAGCTTTTTTCTTTATAGACAGTCATGAAAACTGTCACTCACACATGACGAGAATCGTGCTTTTACAGTATTTTTACATAACTATCTAAAGATTTCCATCTTTTATATTGTTTATCGGTTTAAATATTTGACGTACTACACTAGATGGTGTAATGACTGACCGAAACGTTTGTTAATACTAATTTAATTTAAGTTAATACTATTAATGTAACGCCAACACTTTGTTACGGCTTTGTTGTTCAGCTTTTGGTGGATATGCAAAGTCGCGA
Organism: Temnothorax ravouxi; assembly: GCA_030770255.1. Classification (NCBI taxonomy): domain Eukaryota; kingdom Metazoa; phylum Arthropoda; class Insecta; order Hymenoptera; family Formicidae; genus Temnothorax; species Temnothorax ravouxi. The sequence continues at coordinate 22,332 of JASTWP010002994.1, forward strand.
AGAAAAACGTGCCGAATTTTGAAAACTCGTATATTGTTCCGAAAAGTCAAAATCCTGAAATAAAACGTGGAAATGTCTCGAAAGGTCATAATCTTGAAATACAAGAAATGGGACAATGTTTAGGGAAAAATTATAAACTAAATTGAATACATCAAGATAGCACCGTATCTCGAAATTCAAAAGAAAGAGAGTAGACAAAGTATTTCAGAATTGTCTCGACAATTTGTCCGAAATTTTTTAATGTATAATTCTTATCCAATAAAAAGAAATAGAAAAAGAAGTGTGTGTGTGTGTGTGTGTGTGTGTGTGTGTGTGTGTGTGTGTGTGTGTGTGTGTGTGTGTGTGTGTGTGTGTGTGTGTACGTGCGTGCGTGCGTTTGTGCGTGTGTGCGTGCGTGTGTGCGCGTGTATACGTAGCGTAACATATATGATATCTTTCTTTTAGATTGATATATATATATATATATATATATATATATTCATATAGATAACAATGTAAGATATATGTTACGCTGCACACACACACACACACACATTCCTTTTTCTTTTTCTTTTTATTGTAATAACTGTAATGTATCGAAATGATATATAGCAACTGACTCGTGAAGTTTCAAAATTCCTGAATAAAGTATCGAAACAATTCTGAAATACTTTGTCTACTCTCTTTCTGTTTCTTTTGAATTTTGAGATGTCCACTTTAATCTATAATTTTACCGGATACATTGTCTCATTTCTTATATTTCAAGATCATGACTTTTCGAGGCATTGTCTCATTTCAAAGATTTTGAGATTATGACTTTTCGGGACATTGTCGTAGTTTTCAATTTTCATTATTTTGAATATTTAATTACAATAGGGAGAACAATTCTTTGACTATTTTTTAATATCGTTAACAAAGACAATATAAAAAATTAATAAAATAAGGCTTTATATGTAAATGTACAAAAACATATGTTTCAATTTTTGAAACGTTAGTAGTAAGAAAGTAGTTAGTAAATTGTAAAAATAATATCAAAGGCTTTATCATAAGCTGGTTAACTGTAATAAGTACCAGATGCGTTCATCGTGAGCTGGTTACTTAAATTTTCAGCGGCGTTCATTGTGAGCTGGCTACTACAATTTTCAGAGGCAGTTAATCGTAATCTGTCTAATTGTATATAAGTATACCGGATGCGTTCATCGTGAGCTGGTTACTGTCAGAGGCGTTCATCGTGAACTGGCTACTACAATTTTGCAGATGCGTTAATCGTGAGCTGTCTAATTGTAATAAGTATCAGATGCGTTTATCGTGAGCTGGTTACTTAAATTGTCAGAGGCGTTTATCGTGAACTGGCTACTACAATTTTCAGATGCGTTAATCGTGAGCTGTCTAATTGTAATAAGTATCAGATGCGTTTATCGTGAGCTGGTTACTTAAATTGTCAGAGGCGTTTATCGTGAACTGGCTACTACAATTTTCAGAGGCGTTTATCGTGAGCTGTTTAATTGTAATAAGTATACCAGATGCGTTCATCGTGAGCTGGTAACTTTCATTTCCGGAGACGTTTTGGCTGTATTTAACTTTAGATATATTAATTGTTGTAGACATAATATTTCAACGTTTATGATAAGTTTGTTAATAATGAAATAAATAAGCAAAGAATTGTTCTCGTATAAAATGATATCTTTGTCGAGGTAATGTTTAAAAAATGCATTTCGATATTATATGTTTATTTGTTTTTGCAGGCGGCAGGTGACAAAGATGCAGCAATTGAAGATGGAGAGAGGTACAGAGCTTACCAACGTAACTGAAAACGAGTCCATAGGAATATGTCGAATCAGTGGAAACACTGTGCGACAAGATGGATTCGAATATCAGTACCGAGGTAATGCAGTGCGAAGCTATGGAGCAAAATATATCAGGTATGTTAGTAGAAAAAGTTCCACATAGCGAGGATAACGAAAATCTCGAAAATCTCGTTATTGATAATGAAGGCATGGATGCAAATCGTATCCAAGAAAATCTGCCTGAAGGCCGTCGCATTGTCGACATAGCTTTTATGTGGAACGAGATCCATAGAATTTTTGACAACCATGCGCGAGGAATCGATTGCCAATTTAAAGATTGGAAACTCGTAAATTCTCGTCGTTGTGGGTTGCTGACGCAGTTGTTCTTCAAATGCCAAATGTGCAATTATGAAGACAACATATGGTCAGAACCCACAGAACCTACAGAAAATGTAGATATTAATAATAGTGCAGTAGCCTCAACTATAACAGTTGGGAAGTGGTTATGCCCAACTGGAAGAGTTCTGTGCGGGTATAAATGTTCCTTGTATGTCTGAAAAGACGTACATAAAAAATCGAGAAAATGTTATCGATTATTTTGAAAAAACAGCCATGGAAAGTATGAAAATGGCAGGCGAGCTTGAAAAGCAACTCGCCCTCGAGAGGAATGAAACTATAAATGGCATTCCGTATATAACAGTCGTAGCGGATGGTAGTTGGATGAAAAGGTCGTACGGCCACGCTTACGATTCACTTTCCGGTATTGGTGCCATACTTGGTCTTCGCACGCAGAAAGTCCTTTTTGTTGGTATCCGTAACAAATTTTGCACGGTGTGTAACATAGCAGAGCGAAAAGGTCTCGAGCCAAATAGTCACAAGTGCTACAAAAATTTTGACCGCAGGGCCAGCTCCACAAGTATGGAAAGCGACGCCATTGTAGAAGGCTTTAAATGTAGCCTTGAAATGCATGGATTAATATATAAAACGGTTATTGCCGATGGCGATAGCAGCGTATATCAATCCATTAAGAATAACGCACCATATTCCGAACACAAGGTAACTGTTAAAAAAATAGAATGCACGAATCATTTGCTTCGCAATTTATGCAAGAAGCTAAGAGCCGTGGCAGAGACAGTTCAGCCAAAACAACGTAGAAAGCGTGGCTTTGTACAGCTACGAAAGGTTCTAAGAAGCAGAATTTTACCAATGCGGAAAGAAGTGCTGATTGCAGCCGCCTCCCGAAGAGAAGAAAAACAACCTCATCATAAGCAAGGTGTTGAATTGCAGAAAGATATCTTGAACATTCCTAGCCACGTTTTTGGTGAGCATAAAAGATGTAAGGAACGTGGTCGTACATGCGAAGAAACCTGTAAGGGAACAAAAAATTGGGTGCCATATTTAAAATTGCACGGTTTATATCAGAAAATTGAGAGTGCTTTCATGTACTTGAGCGCTTATTCCGAAAGTTTGTTGTTAGAGTTAACAAACAATCCTGCAGAGTTGTTTAATTCCATAGTCTGCAAAGAAATAGGTGGAAAGCGTATTAATTGGGGCCTACGAGGTTCTTATAATACGAGAATTGCGGGAGCTGTTGTGCAATATAATACGCAACAAGTTCTTACGCAAGTGCACCAAAACGCGTGTGGAAATGTTCCTCCGATTGTCGAGAGCTTTAGAAAAACGACGACAAAAAAAAGTTTTGATGACTAAAAATTATCGACAAATTCATGGCAAGCCCAAAAAATTTAAACAAGAGTCTGGAACAGATCGTTATTATGGTCCGCAATCACAAAAGCCAGACCTTCCGCCTGACGTATACCAACAACTAGAGCAAAATCATAAGCAAAAGTTGTTGGACAACGCAGAAAACAGGCACAAAATTGAACAGGAGACAAGAGACCAAAGCGAATGTGAACTGTGGCAATTATTGAGACGTGAAATGTTAACGGCATCCAACTTTGGAGCTGTCTGTCGCATGAGACCAACAACGTCTTGCGCAGCGATTGTAAAAAGCATTTTATATCCTTCGTTCATCGACAATGCAGCCATGAAATATGGTCGCGAGAACGAAAAAGTTGCCAGAAACGAGTTGGCTGTAAAACTGAACAAAAACATCACACCATGCGGATTGTTCATTGATTATGAAAATCCATTCTTGGGTGCTTCTCCGGATGGACTTATCGATGAAGACGGTTTAGTAGAGATAAAATGTCCCTTGTCAGCTGAAAATTTAACAGCTGATGTGGCTGTCAAAACATTGTCTCAATTGAAGGGCATATTCGATAAAAAGAATGCAAATAAAATGAATCGAAATCATCGATTCTTTTATCAAATTCAAGGCCAGTTAAACATAACGCAGCGAGATTATTGCATTTTCGCCATATGGACACCGGAAAGTATAAAAACAGTGGAAGTGAAAAGAGACGATGTTTTTTGGAAAACTCAAATGCTGCCTTTCCTAACACGTTTCTATTATGAATGCATGCTTCCAGAAATTTTGGACAGCCGCCATAATAGACATATGGCAATAAGAAATCCACAATATATAATGGAAGCTAAAGAAGCTAAAAAAGCTAAAGATGCGCGTAGAAAAACAAATAGTCCGCAAAATAGCAGAGAAAGTAGTATTGAAAGGGAACATTTAGAAGAATTTGTTCCAAAGAGCAAACGTTTAAAATGTGACGTTTTGCCAACAAAAGCACCATCTGCCGCTGTTACAGATGCACAGCAAGATGATGATTGCATCATAATCAGTTATGATAATAGTAAACAAACTAAAGATGATATGGCAACAAGTAGAAAGTGTCTGGATGACATAATTGCTCCTCTTCATTTGATACAACAGAATGTCTTGTCCAGAAGCAGTTGGGTAAATGATGAATCATTAGATTTATTTTTACGTATCATAAGAGAAACTACATGTTTCGAAACGCAAAGCGTTCAGTACATAGATTACCCTGACATGATTATAGCTAGTGACAGTAACAAAAGCTTACAAATTATTGGAGGGAATTGTACTAATCACTGGCGATGTATTTACTTTGATGGCTCTAAACTTCATGTGTATGATAGCATGCCTGGCTGTACATACAAAAAATTGGCAGAACAGGAGAAAAATTATATTCGGAAGCGTTTTCCAAAAATAAACGTAAGTGATATAATTTTTGAAAAGGTCCAAAGACAACCGGACGGTTCGTCTTGCGCAATTTATGCTGCCGCTTTCGCTACAACTGTAGCCTTAGGAGGAAATCCTTGTGAGGAAAAATATTCGAATGACGTACAGCGTATGAGACGTCATTTTATGAATATTATAGAAAAATATGAATTGTCACCTTTTCCCAGACAATAAATGTTTTTTCACGTCACGCCAGTAAAAGAAAGAATAATTTACATTTTTAATATACGGTACTGACAAAATAAAATGTCAGAAGCATCTATTTTGACGGTACTGATAAAATAAATCCCAGAAGCGTCTATTCTGACGGTACTGATTATTACAAATGTATCATTTGTAAATTACAATCGGAGAGACGGAAAAATATATTGGTTGCGTTCTCACGGGAATGGGCGTTGGAGGGGCCCATTCTATTTTCTCAATATTCAAAACATATAGTTTTGTAACATTACTTTTGTACATTTGAGAAAAAATGTACTGTAAATATATTTGTCATTTTATATTATAAATATATAAACAGTACACACACACATATATTATATATATATATATATATATATATATATATATATATATACCGTGGATCGACGAGAGGTTATGAGTGTTATGACTTAACTGTCATAAGTCATAACACTCATAACCTCTCGTCGATCCACATGCTATTGCATGCTACCGATGCGTCCGGCAACACTGCGACTGCAGCACGTGGCGCGCCGAGTGAGTGAGAGAAAATATATCGTGTCTTCCTTCTCGCTCTTATTGTCAGCTGATATGATCCAATACATGATATATATATGTATATCATGTATTGGATATATATATATATATCCAATACATGATATACATATATTATATATACTAGAAAAATATCCAATGCAATGTTACGGAATAATAGAAACGGGCCTTGGTTGTACGCGGTGCTCTCAGCGCACACGTACACGGCACGCACTTGTGTGCGATACGAGGTACGAGAGTCCCCACACTGTAGCAGCCTCGATCATATCAGCTGACAATAAGAGCGAGAAGGAAGACACGATATATTTTCTCTCGCTCACTCGGCGCGCCACGTGCTGCAGTCGCAGTGTTGCCGGACGCATCGGTAGCATGCAATAGCATGTGGATCGACGAGAGGTTATGACTTATGACAGTTATGACAGTTCCGGTTCAGATGCCGAAAAGCCTGTTAACGAACTAAACCGATAATATCACTCAGATTCCGACAACGAGACAGCTGAGAAGGAAAATAGCGTCGCTCCAACCGCGGACGCGCTGTTCGGTGATGCGAGTGACATTAGTACGGACGACGAAAAGGACAAAAAGGAAGAAGAGAAAGGAAAAGAACGGAGCCGCAGTCGGAGCAGGAGTAGAAGCAAAAGTCGTAGCAGGAGCAAAAGCAGGAGCAGAAGCAGGAGTAGGAGTAGAAGTCATAGTCGCGGTAGATCTGAGAGCGGTGGAGAAGGTCCAAGCCATCGAACCGTTATCGAAGACGTAAGTTAACGGGACGAGAAACGAATAAGTCTTTATTTCACTTTTTTTTACGATTTTAGAAATTTACTTATTTGTAATGTGTGGCAAGAAAAGCGCAACGGACTTCGACATGAAGAAATGTAGATATTTTAATGAAACTGTGCGTTCTTTGTGTAGGAGGAGGAGGATAAAGATAAGGAAGAAGAACCAGAGCCACCTCCAGAGACTCGAATTGACGTAGAAATCCCGAAAATTACTACCGATCTGGGACGCGAGATTCACTTTGTGAAGCTGCCGAATTTTCTGTCTGTCGAAACAAGGCCATTCGATCACGAGACCTACGAGGATGAAATCGACGAGGAAGAGACTCTGGACGAGGAAGATTGCGCTCGATTGAAACTCAAGGTGAAAATACTTTGAGGTGGAAGGAATCGTTTAACGACGAGGGCAAAATGGTGAAGCGAAGTAACGCGAGATTCGTAAAGTGGTCGGACGAAAGCATGTCCTTGCATTTGGGCTCGGAAATCTTTGACGTGTATAAACAGCCGTTACAGGGCGATCACAATCACCTCTATATTCGCCAAGGTACTCGGTCTGCAGGGTCAAGCAGTATTTCGAACGAAACCAATATTCCGGCCGCATTCCACTGAATGGTTCACGCACAGGAAGATGACTATGTCTCTGGCCGATAGGTCGCAAAAGACCTCTGGCATTAAAGTTCTTTCTCAAGCAGGAATGAATCCAGACCAGAACAGATACGAATGATAAAGGTGTGTATACATTATCATTTCTGTACATGCATATCATGTTGAAACTGATTATTACTCTAATGTTTCTAATTACTTTTTCTTTTTGTAGAAAGAAGAAGAAAAACTACGTATGGCTATGCGAGTTCAAAACAAAACGAAGAAAAATACCATTGGTATTAGGAATACTAATCGTGCTGCAGGAGCGTACCAGTGGTGATGCTTATCACGATGATGGTTCCGATGACGAGGGTGCAATTTCATTGGCAGCTATAAAAAATAAATGTAAAAAGACGTGTTCTTTCGGAAGATTATTTAACATTATTTACATTCTATTGAGACGTGTTGTTTTAATATTCTTTTATATTGTAAAACGTGATCTTAATGTTTTTTGCATTAAAATATGTTGCTCTTATATTTTTTTCACGTGGACTAGAATGTGTTATCTCTAACTTCAAGATTATCATCTTTATATTCTTTTTCGTAGTGTTATATTAGATTAATTCATTCTGTCAACTGGGACCGTTTGTGATTTGAAAATGCTTTTATTTCAGCCGCATCGAATTATTTATCTTGTGGATGAGGAAGGTTCAGACATTGAGACACACAAACCTAAAAGATAGTAAAGGGAAAGCTCTTAAAGATTCAGACGAGAATCAATTCTGAAGTTCTGTGGTAGCGGCGGAGACGATAATCAAGCTGATGAGGCAAGTGATTGAAAATCTATATATATTCAAAATTCGTAATATCTGTGTTTATTTTTATAACACATCATGGGGTTGTACCATTATGACATAAACGGTATAACCCGGTTTAATGGCAAATAGCGTTACAGATAGTAATCGAGTAATTTTATAGACGGTATTTGATTCATGCGTGTAACTTAAACAGTAAACGCATGTTCGAAATAGTCAATGCAACAATATTGATACTAAGTGTACCTAAGCTATCAAATCGTCTATCTTACTGCAATAAATGTTCAATAGAAATGTTAAGTAATATCAAACAATAAAATATTAGAATGTACTATACATACATTATCTGTAAATTCGCTAAAAATTTTACCACAAAGGTGGATTTCAATTATTAATACAAAGCTAGAATAGTAACATTTCGTCTTTATAATATGCAACAAAATGATTGTTATTATAATGCACGTAGAATTCGTGTTATTTCTCGTGAAAATTATAAATCTTTATATGAAGTTAACTCGCGAGTAAGCAGAATTCTTTCAATAACCTTGTATCACTGTAAATTACTTGCAATCGACCACCGTTAAATCTGTTGTGCTGAGAAATTAGATTGCGCTTCTGACAATTACATTCAATAAAGTAATTATTTTAATATCGTTGACATAGTCGTGTGGTGCAATGCTTTTCGACATAAAATTGTAGGATATCCTTAATAGATTTTACTGACCATGAGTGCCAGAGGTGTCATCGTGGCTGGCTAGATGTAATTAGTTTCAGAGGCGTTAATCGTGGGCTGACTAATTTTAATTCAGTGTCAGAGGCGTTGATCGTGAGCTGACTACTGTCATAAAATGTCACAAGCGCATCTATGGACGGTTACTGACAAATACGGAAAATGCCAGAGGTGTCAATCATATGGGACCCGGGCCACCTAGGATTTTAACTAGTTTCAGAGGCGTTAATCGTGGGACTAGCTATGTTAATTCAGTGTCAGAGGCGTTTATCGTGAGCTGGACTACTTTAATAAATGTCAGCCAAGCGTCTATTCTTGACGGTTACTTGACAAAATGAAAATGCCAGAAGGTGTCCAATCATGGAGCTGGCTAGATGTAATTAGTTTTCAGAGGCGTTAATCGTGGGACATAGCTATTTTTGATTCACGTTGTCAGAGGCCGGTTTATCGTGAGCTGACTACTGTTAATAAAATGTCACCAAGCGTCAATTCTGGCGTACTGACAAAATAAATGCCAGAGGTGTCAATCATGGGCTGGCTAGATGTAATTAGTTTCAGAGGCGTTAATCGTGGGCTGGCTAATTTTAATCAGTGTCAGAGGCGTTGATCGTGAGCTGACTACTTTAAATAAAATGTCACAAGCGTCAATTCTGCGTTACTGACAAAAATAAAATGCAGAGGTGTCAATCGTGGCTGACTAGATGTAATTAGTTTCAGAGGCGTTAATCGTGGGCTGGCTAATTTTAATTCAGTGTCAGAGGCGTTGATCGTGAGCTGACTACTTTGAATAAAATGTCACAAGCGCCAATTCTGGCGTTACTGACAAAATAAAATGCCAGAGGTGTCAATCATGGGCTGGCTACATGTAATTAGTTTCAGAGGCGTTAATCGTGGGCTGGCTAATTTTAATTCAGTGTCAGAGGCGTTATCGTTGAGCTGACTACTGTTAATAAAATGTCACAAGCGTCTATTTTGACGGTTGAGAAAAAATGTACTGTACATATATATTTGTCATTATGTATTATAAATATATAAACAGTACATATATATATATATATATATATATATATATAGATATATATATTATATATATAAAATAAAAGTTTGTGTATTTTACATTATTCATTGTCGATGAATTGAAAATGCTAACACCCAGAACCTATGTTCATAATACATAATGCGCATATACATACAATGTATACATACTCATACATATAATTGCGTACATGTATATATGTATATGTATATACATTATAATACGCATTATATATATGCCTTATACTTCCGATATAATGCATGATATACATATATATATGATATATATGTATAATCATGATATACATATATATATTTGATATAGCATATATATATTTGAAAAATATCCATGCAATGTTACGGAATAATAGAAACGGGGGCCTCGGTTGTACGCGTGCTCTCAGTGCACACGTACACGCACGCACTTGTGTGCGGTACAGAGTTTCTGTTCACACACATGCGACCGTCGCTACCAGGCCGTCGGTAAAAATAAAATATTGGCATATTGATTATCGACATTTTTGATTCCAATTCCTACCACTCCGTGGT
>JASTWP010002995.1:0-32481 GCA_030770255.1 Temnothorax ravouxi
TGTGTAACGTAATATAAGGTAGTAGTATAACATATGAATGTATGTATGTATGTATATATGTAATGTAACGTATGTATAATCGAAGGAATATTAATCGCGCATACTTTTGTATTTTATATTATAAACATATATTCAATAAAAAGTTGTTATACAATATTATCTGTGCAATTGATGTGAATGACAAGATAATTGTTACGACAATTTCAGTAATCTTCTGTAATCGAATTATTGGACTCGAACGCCAGAGGGATTAAAATTATATAATAATTTCTGTATTGTTACTTATTAAAATAATGTAGAAGAAATATTAATCACGCATATCTTTATATTTTATAATATAAACATTTATTAAAAAAAAATTTTTTATCCAATATTTCCATTTATTATTTCCCTATAAACATTTTATTCTTAAAGTACGGCATGTCATTCTGCGTGAACGTTATCTGCTTATTATATGGAATCAAAAAGTTAAATCGATTTAAGTATGTTGATTTAAGCCGATTCGACGACTGCAACTTGACCAATGTAAAATCTATCTATCTAAACTCTGAAGTTTATCCATACGACGACTTGAATTTGGATTTTGGCAAACACAGATGGGCGATTCTGTACGATATGTACGCGCGTTTCTGCAAGAACTACTATGGATACGAATATCTCGAGCCGAGTCTCACCGTTTCAACATTCCTACGTAACGGCCCGTTTGTGATCATCGATTGCTCGCGCCAAAACGAATCCGTCAAAAGCGCCACCGTGGATGTTAGACTGGAATTTAATTGCATGGGAGAACGTACCGCCGAATACCTCCGCGTACTGTCTCATCATACACGACCGCGTGATCGAGTACAATCCGTTGACGAACGTGGTGCGCAAATTAGTCTGAGTGTTTGCGGCAACGTCAACGTGAATATTTTCTCTCTTTCTTATTCCATCCAGAGAATAAGGGAGGGGTGGGGGGGTGGAGGGAGTATAAATCAGATTGTTGCGAGACGGTTTTGCAGAGTTGCGCGTCATTTTTCTCGATCGACGCATCGACGAGAGAGAGAGAGATAAAGAAATCTCATCATCATGTCCGTACCAACGTTCGTGGACCTGCAAGGATTCCTCGTCGGGATGAAATTTGTCGTGAAGGAGGTGGCGGTGCTGAGAAAAGGCTGCATTCTGACGCATCACATCTTTAATTACCCCATGCCGTGGAATCTCCTCACAAAATCCGACAAATCGTGCGCTACTTGGTTGATTGCAAATCATCATGGATTACGATGGGAAGACGGAAACGTGCCGTACAGCAAGGTGAAACACCTGATTACATCGGCCGTGTTCGGTGAGAAAGAGGAAAATGACAACGACGACGACGACGACGACGACGACGAGATGCCGACCCTCGTGTACGTCAAGGGATGTCAGAAACGAGAATGGCTGGTGGATCTGCTGGAGAATTATGCGCGAAGAAACCTAATCGTCGAGACTCTGGATGCGCATTACGAAGATATCGATTCTTTGAATAAACTAGATGACGTCAATACTATGCGATGTGGAAAACATGAAAAAAATTGCGCATTACAAAATGTACTAAAACTATTTAACTGGTGGTCGCGCGCAACGCCATGTTGCCCGATGCCATAAGAATTTGCGAGTTTTTTTTAAAATAAATTATATATAACTTTTTATAATGTTTTATTTCTTACTACCCCGCCCGTCCTCCATCATCATCATCGTTAGAGTAAGCTTTACTTTTCTCTCTTCAAAAAAAAATCCACTGCGCAGTTCTATAAATATTAATTCCCCCTCCCTCTTTCCCCCACCATATCATTACTTTTAGTGGATTGTCGCGTTCACTCGATTAATTTTATATGATCAGTCTCGTCGCGATCGCTTGTACTGACGGACAACTTCTCAGAGTTGAGAGAGAGTGAAAATGTTCTCCTTTAAAGAATGCAACAGCAGCAGCAGCAGCAGCAGCAACAACGGTGGAAATCGTGTGAATGCCACGAATTATTACGTGCCGATTCACGACGTTGAAACTCAAACGTATGAGGCTAGATGTGATAGGTAAGTTTCTTTTAGCCAATCAACTTGCAGCCAATCAACTTGCAGCTCTTACAGAAAACAGCAGTTTCATTGGCTTATAACCGAAACTCGGACCGATTTCTAGTGACATCATCGGGACGATGATCGACCCGATAACACATCAAACCTGTCGGAACATGTTCGTCGTCGTAAACAACAGTTTTTTTCTAGGAAGAAGGGGTGTTATCGCGTAAATTAAACAATTTCACGCTATTTTTACTACGCAGTACGCAAAAAAAACAATGCAAAAAATGGCGAATCGACGATGATCGTCTTTTGCCATCGACTCGCAAGGCGTACATTTTTGCCTTAAGTCCAACGAATTCGGTCATAATGGCACCGTTGTTTTCATCCTTCATCAGGCCCGGCACTTTTTTATTGACGAGAGGCATACCGTAAACGTTATCTACTGCGTAGTCACTCGTGTCGAACCTGACTATATCATGTTTCATGTTCTTATACGCATCGTCGCACTCGATATGATAAATCAAACTGTCCGTGTCGGTGTACATAATTCTATACGAGTCGCGGTACAGGGAAGACATGTACTCGTGGTGAAATTCGTATAGACACACCTTCGACAAGTCGAGGATGCACATACCGACGTAGATCGGTTTGTTGAATTTCACCTCGAGTTTGCGCAGTTCAATAGCTACCAGATTTTCCGAAAATACGGTCCTGCTGTGGAAATTCGGTCGCGCGATCATTGCCTCCGCGTTATGTCGTCCGTCCCACTTCGTCAATAATTTTACATCGACGTGGTTTCGTACATTTTCCATCGTTTTCCTCAAAAACTGCGTTATTCATTAATTTATATAAATTTTTTTCAAACTCATTTTTAGCCAATGTTCTAAATTTTGTATTAAGTTCAATGTAAGCGCGGAGCCAGTCAGATTGAGCAAATTGTAATACGCGATGTATTTTAGTGACGCAAAGACCATGGCGCGTGCACTGCTGCAGATTGCGATAATGGATGACATAACGCTTCTTATCGTGCAGCGTGGCGAGAAGTTTGTCCTGCCGTTTGCCGGGCGGTTTATCGCGCGTCGGACAGAACGGTAGGTCAGTGTGCGCGTCATGTTTATCCTGCGAATACTCGAGATCGACCTCGAGAATATAACCCGTAGGCGAATCCTCAGCGATCGCGCTAAAGTCGAAATTCAAAACGTCTTCGACCCATCGAAACTCCGCGTAAGGTAATGGCTTACACATCGCCCAGCCGTACAAGTTGTTGACATCGAAGTACATTAGGTACGACGACGGTTTCGATGAATCGTACGACTGCATGTACTTGTTGTTGGCCTGCGCGTATCTGCCGGAACATTGACTCAGGCCGCCGCGAATACCACGTTCGATAAACATAACCATGTCAATGTTTGTCAACAGTTCGAAATTGACACGTGTATGTTTCAACATGGCGTCCCACGTAAAGCCTGGTAAAGTGCAATAGTACGCTGGATCAAGTCCGTAACTCGCGACGCAGCTGTCGCGGAAATTTTCAAACACGTCGGCCAACAGCAATACATCGGTTTTCAGATATAGATCGCTGTATTCGCTCAGGGTTCGAATGGAGAATCGCTGCCATACGTTCGCGGCGTGCGCGTAATCGCTCTCGGATACGGTGTTACCGGTCAAGGAACTGTAAAATGAATTGCGCGTTGGTAAACACGTATCCTCCAGCTTTTCAACGCTGTCCACGTATTCGTATGGAAAGACACCTTTTCGCGTCAATAATTTGAAATCGTCGTCGGATAACGTGTAAAAATTTGAACGTATAATTTTTAATTTATCATTATCTAGGAAGGATGCCAATTTTGCGAGACTCGCGCTCAGAAATTTGTATGAGTCGATGAATCTTAGTTTTATATCATTGCGTAAATCAGATTTTTCCGCGGTGTCCTTCACGTGTTTAGTAAACGAGATGTACTTTTCCTTTGTTATAGGCAGTACATCAATATTGCCTTTGAACGCGGCAACTATCTCCTTGATAATGAAATGCGCGTCGTAGCCCGACAGATTGTGGAATATTACTGGGATGAAGTGAGAATCCTTATAATTCAGATTGCACGTCGAGTGTGCCGGACATCTGTAACGCCCAGTTAGGTGGCAATGATCGCGCACACGATTATCATTTGGCGTGAATGGTTTTTCGCATATGTGACATTTCGCCGCGCTGTGATATGTCTCCCACTCGTCTCGCGTTAGATCTACCATGCATACAATGTTGGACAAGATGTTCTTTACGCGATGCGCCAATCAATTGAGTTTCTTGACGAACCACGCGACGCAGTCGTTATCGCGACGAAATCGATACGCTGATAATGAGTCGTCGTACGAGCACTGTATTACGTACAGTGTTATACTACGGTATGCTATACTACATACTCGATGATGTTGATAGGCGTACGACGCGTGTTCCGTATCCGGTTGTGTCTTCTGCAGCACACATTCCAGATCGGCGTACACCACAAAGGGAAGTCGCTCTTTCCTGCTGTGGTTCTTGAAGCTGAGCCACTTGTTGTCCTCGCTCGGCAATCGAATTGCGCAGTTGTTTACCTTTCGGCAGTCCACAGTGTGAGACTGCAACTTGTTGCTCGAACTAAAATAATGAAAACATCTGCAAAAAAAATACAATTTTTATAAAAATTTTTTACACAAAATATAAAATATTTTATATATATTATTAAAAGAAGTATAGGTACTTACCGATCACAAATGTACTTTGTGTGTCCATGTTTATTAATTTGCGAGCTCACGAGACGGGATAGATTTTTAATCCACGCAAAATGTCCGACATTGCTGTCTCGCGGATCCTGCACGTACAGCAGATTCACATGTTTATCACTCGTGTGATCGGTAAGCCGTAATGGAAGAACGTTTGACGTCTTCTTTCCCTCGATGGTATAGACGTTGAAGGATATATCGTTGAGTTGTTCGAATTTTTTTAATTTGCCTCAACGTCACTGGGAATTCAATGTCTTGTACATTCAGTACCGTTGAATAATGCGGGTACAATGATTCCCGTTCCAAATTTCTTTCAGCTGGATGCAAGGCGGCTACCACTGACCACGCAAAACATGCATTGTCCATAGACAGCACATTGATCACCGCATGCTTCGTTTTAATGTCTTTAGGCAATTCCAGGTGACATCCCGCGTGCAAAGGATTGTACTTGTTGACATTCACTGTAAAATTTAGAATTCGAGTCAACGCCCACTCACTGTCGCGTTCCTGGAACTCCTCGAGTTTCGCTAATGTGGGCTCGATAACGTGCCGCTCGTACCACTCGCGCAAGTGCGATGTACTACACAGTTCTTTGTTATCTGTATTAAAACTCTTATTGTCACGTTTATCACCCGCCACAAACTCCCCGTTGAACGAGGTGTTCACTTTGACGTAGTTATGTTCTTTTATAATGTCTCGCACTCGCTTGCACACTACGCTGTAGGCGTCTTCCAAAAACTGTCGCGGTTCTATATGGTCTATATTAATTACCGCACCGGTCATTATCCGCTTTTCGAACGCGGCGTTGATTTCTCGCCATACGAGTTCTGTCGCGCGCGTGTTGCCACTGTTACCGGCGTTCGCATAATCACCACCGCTATGGATATTTCCAATCGCGACTTCGCACCCTCGAGTCGCGCGATTCTGGCAACCAACGATTGCCTCTGCCCGATCGTTAGATCGTTGGAGAGCCGCTGACGTTTGGCACTACTGCGTGTCTCGAGCTGCTCGATGAATTCCACGCATTGCAGCGCCCATGTGAAATATTCACCCAAAGTAGTGACTTGGTCGGACAGCTCCAACAGATCGCGTTCGGTTTGCTCCAATTGCTCCATGTTTTATCTATTTAGCACAAAGACAAGCACCGTTTCTTCTTGCTCACTGTTTTGAAAAACAAAATTGTTCACGTCGCGAAAGCTAATGTTCGTTTCGTTGACATTCGCCGCAATCTTTAATCATCGGAGCGGGACCGTCGATGTGCGTTCGCTGCCACGGTTGGTTGTAATGTTCGTCACAGCGACGATAAGTCTGCACCTCCAAATCCGCCTTTATATGCTCCGGAAGCTGGTCCCACACGTAGTAAATGTGATCGCCGCACATTTGCAACAGAACGGTTTTCGGCACGAATTGTAACTGTTCGGCGCTAAAATCGCGAATGTCCGAAGGCCTCGACAGCAGGACGAACATCGTTGCGATTGAGTGATATAAGATTCTCTTTTACAGAGCACTTGCACATGATAATGTTCGATCATGCAATAACGGAGAAACCGCGATACTCTTTTGAAAGATTTTTTTCTTTGTCTCGCGTACTACGTCGTAAAAATAGCGCGAATTTGTTTAGTCTACGCGATAACACCCCCTTTTCCTAGAAAATATTGTTTATGTCATGTTCCGACAGGTTCGACCCGTTATCGGGTCGATCATCGTCCCGATTACGTCATTTTTTCCTTTGTCTTTTCACGTACTGCGTAGATGGATTGTTTTTTAAGTATAAATCTACTATATTTTCCTCGCGCGCATTTCGATTTGAGCCGTATATGCTACGTCCGCCGGAGCATCGGCTGCGTGAATTTACATTCAAAATATCACATATCATAACTTAGATTAGAAACGAGGCGTCGATGTTTCGATGAACGTCGGCGCTCGTCTTTGTCTCGCCTTTGTAGCGCGAGACGTATTACGACTAACAGTTTTATACATCGCCATAATAATTTTTCTCTGGCGACTTTTTCAACCGTCATTGCGTTCAGTCCCATTGTGGTTGCGAGCGTGTTTAAACGTGCCGTTCGCGCGGATATAATTTTCGGGATTGGCGATGCAGTTAATCACCTTTGTTTTGTGGTTGTGAGATGGAGGATCGCGGTTATGGGGTTCCCCCTCACCAAAATTAATGGTGGAGTTACAATATATGTAACTAAATCACGTAAGATTAAAAGGCTATTACGTGATTACTTTTACGTCTTGCAACTCCACCATTACTTTTGGCGACGTAGTTAATCGCTCTGTGTGATTGTTGAGATGGAGGGTCGCGGTTATGGGACTCCCCTTATTAAACCGAACCAAAATTAATATTGGAGTTGCAAGACGGACTGTAATCACGTAACATACAGCCTTTTAATCTTACATGATTACTTTACGATATCTTGTAACTCCAGCTCCTCAGTTCGAAGACACGATCATTAACTATATTTGGGCCCGGGGCCGGCGTCGCCCGCTCCCTCTTACGCGGAGGACGATGATCATGCCTCGTGGGGTGCCTGACGACCTACAAGTTTCGGTGGATGTGACCACCGGTCGACGAATGGTTCACCGTGTTTAAGGTGAGTGTTTTCGACAAGTTCGATGCGCAGTCTAGCCCACCGCGAACGCAAACGTAACCCGCGACCTGCGCGACGCGCACCCCCCCCCCGTGCGACGCCGCGCGCCCGGCCGCGCGCGGCCCGTGGCGGTGGCGCTGACGCGGACCCCGATCCCTCGCGGACGCCGCCGGGGCCGCGCCCCGCCGCCCGGCGGCGCGGCGACCTGCCGGCCGGCGCTGACCAACCCGAGTCATCTCCCGGTGATCCCTGGTGAGTAATCCGCCGATACCGGTGATTTCACGCGGAGATATGGACCAAGGGACCCCTCCCATCCGCACCCACTCGTCGATAATAACGTGATAAACCTTGAAATCCCACAACAGGCATAGTCTATAGGACTAATACTTTGATTTAAGTAACAATTTAACAACACAGCTCTTACACTGCCATTCATATATCGTATATAATTATTCAACCATAAACGATACTTACTAATAAAAGTTCGGAGACCGAACTTCCCTAAGGAGGGAGATGTCACGTCTGACGGTACATAACTTTAGCCGCATAAATTTTTTCTTTTTATCCTTGTTGCACAGCACCTGAAAAACAATATTAAATTATAATACACTCTTTAATTTAACTGTCACAACAATCACTCAGCTGACACGCCCTTATGTGTTCTTAAAACAGCAAAGACAAGCCTAAAGAATATGACCGCCTAAAGGCTCATTTTCAAGCTTAAGCCCCATTTTCATAAATCAGACTATGAACTTTGGACAATTACTTATTAAAAGTCCCCAGAGTCAATAAAATTAACTGCTTATTGCTATTCATTGATTATACAAACCTTATAAGATTCATTATGCACTATAAATGCAGTTTGATCAGGATCTAACGGAAAGAAATGCCATGCTCTATGAGAATGTGTCAAGAACATCGAAATAAAATATAAATCAATTAATTAATGGTAAACCAATTGTAAGAATATAACTTCTTATGTCCAAAGAATATTACCACACCGAAATAATAATTATTCCATTAACATTTTTCAAACACAATTGTTATAAACAATTAATTTACATTATTAACAGACCTAACTAATATCACCATTGAAACCATTATTAAAGGTCCAACAACTTTTGTTAATAAATTTTTCTTGTATCTTTTAAAACAAACTAATTAACAATAAAAATTATTGTAAAATTATTATTAAAAATAATTAATAAAATCACTACAGACACTTAGCAGAACCTGTCAAGTAATCCTACAAAAACCCTTACTTAATATCTCTTTTCAATTTTAAGATATAATTAAAAATTATGGAAATCCATAAAATACAAAAATTTCAAACACCCTAAAATATAGTCCTCAATTACTTAAATACAACAAAAGAAATCCCATCTTTTTATTCCTTACCGTTTACGAGTTATGAATTATTCAAGTTTTATGTCCGCCATCTTGAATTTCCTACCATTTAAACTTAGAAAGACCAAATTACTTTTACCTTAATATTTGACCCTTTTAAACATTTTAAGATTAACAAATTTCATTTTTGAACGAAAATTTTGACACTTAATTATTATGATAAAAATGGAATCCGCCATGTTTCTAAACACTGATAGCGTTAATCCCGATTTTCTAATTGTACTAATTAATTTAATAAACGAGATTGAAAATTATTCATTTAGCGAATGACTTCAGTACGAGAGACGAGGATAGTTTAATACCAACCCGTAGAGAGTAAGACGAAGATAGCCATATAGATTCCTAATAAAATTAAAATAAAATAGAAAACGAATAGTCCGTAATAAAAACAATAAAGGCGCATATAAAGAATAACTATTAGAATCATTTGATAGAAAAACATTTACTACATAATCATTTATTTTTGCAACCTATTTTTATAAACAATTATAAATAAATTATTAACCGTGTCAATAAATATTTTTAACCTATACTCCAGGTAGTGTATAATAACTTTTATGTAAACTAAAATATTGTCACTCCATTAATGAAAGCTACACAAAATTCTAAAGAGAAAACCACCCGGTATAAGGTAAAAGGCGGCAAAACTGCCCCTTGACATAGTTCTAAATATATGTAGCTAGGCAGTTTTAACGCCATTGAAATTTGGATTTTAATTTCTCATAAACCACAATGGTCAAAAATCCCTTTTTCTATACACTGATAACATCATCTTTTCCCTTGAAAATAAAGTATAAACCATAAATCTTATTAAACTCCTACACCTAATTAATCATAAAGATACATACCTCCGTTCGAGCAACAACCCCCCTGAAATATATACATATTAACAGAAACCCAGGTATATACGATCTGCCTGTATACATAGACTCTGCATCAGCACACCTACAAATAATAATAATAACTTTTATTTATGCGTTTGTTTATTTACCAAATATTTATAACAATAAAATGAACTTTTATATGAAAAAAATAATTTTATTATAAAAACAAAACTGTGCGAGGAAAAGGAATATAACTATATCAATATGTGCATTAAAAATTGCTAAATTGTTTAACAAATAATTTGCTACTAATAAATACTTATATTAACAATGAAATTTTTTAATGTTATATTATACTTTAGTGAAAGTCCTGCAATATATTTCCTATACACCCTTATCAAATTCCCGACCGTTTCCAAGATATAAAAATAATAAGAATCTTATTACATAAACAATTTAATTTTATTGATCTGCTATACTAATGAGAATGCTAACCATTTCTACTCACATGTAATATTATTAACATAATATTAGACTCATTATTACTATTGCTAACAACACTTTTTATTAACATTGTTATTGACAAATATATATCTATATATAAACACTTACTGAAATAATATTATCATCGAGCGTCAATCGCCGAAGCGTCACTCACGAACCTGAAAAGGATAGAATTGTATCATGCGCCACGTAGAAACGCGAATCCAAGCGAGATGCGAATATTAGTAACTGTTAGACAAAGAGGGCAATATCTTTGATGCTTTGGACATGCTATTAATTATTTGAATTGTATAATTGAATTATTCTACTTTATGTAAAGTATGTCTAAAGGAAGTTAAATAATATTTAACATATATTTGTATACTTTAAACTCAATTTATTAAAGATTTCTTATATTCTTTTGAAACAAAAATCATGTTGAGATTTTATAATGAAAGAAGATATTACTCTCGTTACGAATCGCTACTAGAATAGAAATAGAAACGAGGTCACTAAGTAACTCATTTGAGTGGAATCCAGTCCTCGCGTAGAACCATATATGGACATGCCGAGGTGAAGCGAAGCCCATGACCATATAAGGAAAGAATTTCAAGACCCCACCTTATGACTCATTGCTGGCAAGCGAGCCGCACAGGTAGAAGTAGACTCATATCCGTTAGACACCGCCCTATGACTCATTGTAACGAGGTGCGGTCACCTCCCACTACCGTTTCCAGAAATATATAAAAGCACCGTTCGCCCACTCGACTGAGAGTGTGGAACGGGCCAAGAAACCTTACACATCGTATACTACTCGTTCCATCCTCCACATAAACCACTTGTATCTTGGAATTCTACAATAAATATTATACTCTTTTATATATAAAAAAAAAAAGAAAAGGAAGATAAAATTATTGAAACACCTACCTTCAACGGACCCGAGGAGCCATAGACCACATCGCCGAACAACAGCTATTTATCCTGGGGTTTTACCCCCTTAACAGCGGAAGAAGAACCCATTCGACGGAGACGTTCTGCCGGATCGAGCCACCTCGCATCACCCAGGACGTCACAGGAAAGACTCGTGTGGCGAGAGATTGATGCCGCGTTCGAATACCGTGTATTGACCGGTGCAGTGATAAATACCAATTACATCGAACCGCGACAATTTCTCGAAGATGCTAGAGACATCGTGCTCGATCATGTGCAAAACGTCATACAAAGACACGCAAGTGTAAAGATAAACACTGTGTTCAACGGCAAGTTTGTGACAGGTGACAAACGTGGGAATAAAAGTGTCAGCACGGGAAACCGTGAACTCTTTCGTTCGTCCGATCGGTCTGATCTGCGCGAGTGGTACGAACAACACGTTATCGAGCCTACTTTATCGCGTCTCGAAAAGTTTCAGGAACGCGATAGCGGGTGGGCGTTGTCGCGTATACTTAATTTGACAGTGAACTTAAACAAGTACAATCCTTTGCGCGCGGGATGTTACATCAATTTACCGCAAGAAATTAAATTGAAAAAAGCGGTAATCAACGTGCAGTCTATGGACAATGCATGCTTCGCGTGGTCAGTGGTTGCCGCGCTGTATCCTGCCAAGGTCAATAATAATCGGGAATCCTCGTACCCTGATTACAAAAATATATTAAATTTACAAGACATTGAGTTTCCAATGACTTTGAAACAAATTAAAATTTTTGAAAATCACAACAATATATCAATATATATCACAACAATATATCCATCAATGTGTATACCATCGAGGGAGAGAAGACGCCAACCGTTCTCCCGATACGGCTCACCGACCGGAAGAGAGAAAAGCACGTAAATCTGCTGTACGTGCAGGACCCGCGAGACGGCAACGTGGGACATTTCTCATGGATAAGAAATCTATTGCGTCTCGTTAGCACGCAATTGAGCAGGCACGATGGACGGAAATACTTTTGCGATCGGTGAGTACTTATACTCCTTTTAATAAAATTATAAAATATTTTATTTTGTATTTAATAATTTACAAAAATTGTGTTTTTTTTTCTTTTTGCAGATGTTTACATTATTTTCATTCGAGCGAGAAATTGGAAGCCCACGGAGTAGACTGCCGAGAGATAAACAACTGTGCCATCCGACTACCGAGCGAGGACGACAAGTGGCTCAGTTTTAAGAATCACAGCAGGAAGGAACGACTTCCATATGTCGTATACGCCGACCTGGAATGTACCTTCGAGAAGACGGATGAGGATCCAACAACGTCCACGTTCAAATCTCAACATCATCGGGTATTTAGCATAGGGTACTACGTGCGTTGCTCGTACGACGACTCGTTATCAATGTATCGGTTTCGTCGCGATAAAGATTGCGTCGCGTGGTTCGCCGAAGAGCTAAGACGTTTAGCTCACAACGTAAAGACCATTTTGTCCACTAATGTACACATGGCGGATTTTACGCGAGACGAGTGGAAAAAATTTAACAGCGCAACGCACTGTCACATATGCGAAAAACCGTTTAAGCCAGACGACGTACGAGTACGCGATCATTGTCATTTGACCAGTCGTTATAGAGGTCCCGCGCATTCTAATTGTAACTTAAATTATAAAGATTTGCATTGCATTCCCGTAGTTTTTCATAATTTATCGGGTTATGATTTTCATTTTATTATTACGAAAATAGCTACCGCGTACGAAGGACGTGTAGGCTTGCTTCCAATTACCAAAGAAAAATACATTTCATTTACAAAGAACGTTAAAAGCACTGAAGATAAAGACAAAAGAAATTGCATCAAATTAAGATTCATTGTCCAGTTTGTTTCATCTCGAAGGACCAGAAACTCCTCTGGGCTGGCGCCAGACTCGTTTCAATGCGGTGCGGGGTAGGGTGGTTCGCGCTCCGTTTAGGTGCGCGGTAGGATCGTAGGATCGCGGAACAGGCACATTCAGTCAATTCAACTCGTATTATTTGTACTGTGAGAGAAGGTCTTTATTCGCTGAGGTGTCACAAACACGTTCACGTGAACACCACACTGCTGACACTTGTTATTCGAATGGCCGTGTCAAACGGTGACACGGCGGCTTTACACCAATATGGCCGAGAACGGCGTACGGCGCACGAGGCGCTCACAGAGATGATCGTTGAATGTCTTACACCAACATGGCCGATAACGGCGCACGGCGCACGAGGCGCTTACAGAACTAATCGCGGAATGTCTTGCGCGCGGTAAAACGACCGAACACGGCACTTTACCCGCACAACGTGGTATCTTGGTTTCTCTTGCGAGGGGAGACGGCCGACGGCGCAGATCCTTCGCAACCCGCAAGATTATCCTTAAACTCTCGCGAAGGGTGACGGCCGAGCGCGGCGCAGATCACTCACATTCGGCGAGATTGAACTTGAACTTCGCGAGGGGGACGGCTGAAGGCAGCGCAGATCACTCGCAACCCGCGAAGTTGCACGGAAACTCTCGCGAGGGATGACGGCCGAGCGTGACGCAGATCATTCGCAGCTCGCGAGATAGAACGATTCTCCCGCGGGGAGTGACGGTCGAGCACGACGCAGATCACTCCCACGCGGCGAGATTGAACTTGAACTTCGCGAGGGGGACGGCTGAAGGCAGCGCAGATCACTCGCAACCCGCGAAGTTGCACGGAAACTCTCGCGAGGGATGACGGCCGAGCGCGACGCAGATCATTCGCAGCTCGCGAGATAGAACGATTCTCCCGCGGGGAGTGACGGTCGAGCACGACGCAGATCACTCGCACGCGGCAAGATTGAATACGGCCGAACACGGCGCTTAACTTTTAACTGAAGAGCACTGAAGTCTCGTTTTAAAATATACTGTCTGGCGCGGAACGACGGAGAGTGTGAGTCGACGCGGTGAACCACTTTATCGTGTTACGAGCGGGCGTCTTATCACGACACGCGGGATGGCAGGCTTATGGCGGACATCTTGTCGCGGCGCGAGCGGAAAATCTTGTCGCGGTACGAGCCCGGATCTCGAGTCGACGCGAGCCAGAGTTGTCGCGGCACGAGCTGAGATCCTGTCGGCGCGAGCGGAGATCTTGTCGCGGAACGAGCGGAGATCTTGTCGCGTGGCCCACCACCCGGTTCGACACTTTTGGCTTTGCAGAGACGGACACGTGTGGTTCACTGGCCGGCTACAGACGTACTCTACTTACTACTTAGCGCTTCCGGCGGCGCCGCGACGCGAGGATGAAGAACCATGCTAATCGATTTTGATAGATATGCGGGTCGATGTACGAGCGCTCGCGCAATTTGATTGGTCAAAGACGTCTCAAATTTCGAGTTTAGCGCGATCGCTTTGGATTCGCCCAAGGGTTACATTCTCGAAGTTGATCTCGAGTATCCGCAGCATAAACACGACGCATACGCCGACCTACCGTTCTGTCCGACGCGCGATAAACCGCCAGGCAAACGGCAGGAAAAACTTCTCGCCACGCTATACGATAAAAAGCGTTATGTCATACATTACCGCAACCTACAGCAGTGCACGCGCCACGGCCTTCGCGTCACAAAGATACATCGCGTATTGCAATTCGCTCAATCTCCGTGGCTCCGCACTTACATCGAACTTAATACAAAATTTAGAACATTGGCCAAAAATGATTTTGAGAAAAATTTATATAAATTGATGAACAACGCGGTATTTGGAAAAACTATGGAGAATGTACGCAATCACGTTGATGTAAAATTACTGACAAAGTGGAACGGTAGATACGGCGCGGAGGCAATAATCGCGCAACTAAATTTTCATAGCAGGAGCGTGATTTCGGAAAATCTGATAGCCGTCGAACTGCGAAAACTTGAAGTTAAATTTAATAAACCTATTTACGTCGGCATGTGCATTCTCGACGTATCAAAAGTTTGTTTGTACAAATTTCATTACGAGTATATGTCTCCCCTGTATGAGGACATGTGTAGAATTATGTACACCGATACGGGCAGTCTTATATATCACGTAAAGTGCGAGGATGTGTACAGGGACATGAAACGCGATATCGCTAGATTCGACACGAGCGATTACGCGATCGACAACCCGTACGGTATAACGCTCGAGAACAAGAAGGTGCCGGGCTTGATGGAAGATGAAAACAACGGTGCGATCATGACGGAATTCGTCGGACTCAGGGCGAAAATGTACGCCTTGCAAGTGGAAGGTAAGAAAGATACGAAAAAGGCTAAAGGTGTTAAAAGTAACGTCGTAGCCAGGTCGATAACGTTCGACGATTACACGCGGTGTCTGCGAGACGAAATTGAAATGACGCGACAGCAGGCTTGCATAAGGTCCGAACTACACAAGGTGTACACCGTGTCCGAAACAAAAATCGCTCTGAGTCCGTACGACGATAAGCGATACGTTATACCCGATTCGACCGATACGTTACCGTGGGGACATTACCGAATACCTTTGTAACGTATGTATGCATGTATGTAATAGTATAACGTATGCAGTAGTATATGTATGTAACGTAATATATAATGTAGTAGTATAACGTATGAATGTACGAATGTATGAATGTAACGTAACGTATTGTGAGTATTATATTACAGTATTGGAAAGAATATTTTAATAAAGATATTACACATGTGTATTTCATTTTTTTTTACGTTTTTTATATGTATTTTATATTTCAAACATTTTACATGTATTACATATTGCATTTTTTATGTTAAGAATAAAAATAAGTTTGCACGAATTAAATAACATTGTCCTTGTGTATCCATGAGTTGTGCGATCCATCGAATCCCAGCCATTTAACGTAAACCTCATCACCCCTCTTGCGCAGTACTTTCTCCACGAGATACACGTCCGGATAAGTCGCGCGATGCAACTCGTGCTCGTAGAACCCTCCAGAGACGGATTTTCCACGATAGTCCTCGAGTAGATAGGTTACGGGATTGGTACGCTGCACTTTAACGATCTTAAACACCTCGGTGGTCCAATTCGGTGTGTAGCCCTTCTCGAAATTTGTTTTGTATTTGCTAACGCGCACCGAGTCACCCACTTTGAATTTTGCCGGACCCGCGATCTTGATCGCGCTGTACACCGTAGCCAAGAATCTTTCGGCTTTCGCGGGGGTAACGTCGACGGGTGGCATGCCGATGGTTCGATGCTTGCGCGCGTTGTAATCCGACACGAGTCGCGGCAACGCGTCAACCCACTTGTAATTTCCGTTGGCGCAAACATCTTCCACATGTTGTTCTTTAACGTACGATTGAATCGCTCGACGACCGACGCCTTCAACACCGAATACGTGGAATAATGATTGATGTCGTGTTTTCTCACGAGACGTTGCACGTCGGTGTTGTAAAATTCCTTCCCCATGTCGGTTTGTAGATTACTAGGGCACCTCCCGCTGCGTCGAATTATCTTAGCGATAGCGTCGGCTGTCTCGCTGCCGCCTTTACTCTTGAGCGGCAGGGCCCACGCGTACTTGCTCAACACATCGATGACGGTGAGTATGTAATGGTAGCCTCCGTTGAAACGCGAGTACGGACGCATCTCGACGATGTCAGCCTGCCACAGGTCGTCGTACCCTCGCACTATGACATGTCTGCGGGGAAAATTTCTTCTCGCCGGTGCGTGCAATTCGTCCACCAACCGTCGCTTTTCGATATTTTTATCCGCATTGGTCGATTTTAACGGTCTCATGTTTCGTTGTCGCCGTTTCTGCTTCTAGTGCATCGTTTGTAGCAGTTTCTGAACAGTTCGTAACCGCTTCTGAACAATTCGTAACCGCTTCTGAACCATTCGTAACCGCTTCTGAACCATTCGTGAATCGTTCGTTGTCGCTCGTCGTCGTCGTCAGTTAACTGCTTCTTACCACTCATCGTCGTCGTCGTCGTCGTCGACGTTCGTTAGCCGTTTGTAGCCTTTCCTGTCTCCGCGTAGTTCGCAGCTGTTTTTAAACCGCTCGCAATTGTTTTTAAGCTGTTTTTGAACCGTTTGACAACCGTCCGACAATCGTTCTCGAACCGCTAGACAGCCGTCCGACAACCGTTCTCGAATCGTTCGTTGCCGTTCCTCACCGTCGTTGATGAACCGTTGCTTCTCTTCACTCGTCGCCTTTCGATAGTCGTTTCTGCTGAACCGTTTGTCCATTCTTGTTCGTTGTCGCGTCTGATTCAACGATATTCGCACGTCGAAACGCGTTTATTGCAGTTCGTAACGCTTGCAGATCTTTCTCGAACGCAGTCAGCTTCTCGTCTGATTCTTTTCGTTGATTGCTCAATATTTTAAAGAATTGATCAACGTACAGTTTGTTAACCGCGTCACCGTCAGTCTCAGGTTGCGCTACGCGACGAATCTTGCGCGACTTTGCGTCAAAGTCCGTGGCGGCGCGACACAGAGCGTTATTGCGCACGAAATTTCTCATTAATCCGCTCCACCGATGGTACAAAATAGCGTTTGTCACGTCTCCGCTGTGCTATCGGCACCGACTGATCGCTTTTGCGGTATCGCGAACACGTTAAATCCTTTGTTACATCCACCCACGGAAAATTTGAAACCTTCATTTAGACGATAAATTACCATGTAGACGATAAGTTACCATGTGGATGATAAGTTACCACGTTACCATGTAGACGATAAGTTACCATGTAGATGATAAGTTACCATGTTACCATTCAGACGATAAGTTACCATGTAGACGATAAGTTACCATGTGGACGATAAGTTACCATGTTACCATTTAGACGATAGGTTACCATATGGATGATAAGTACCATGTTACCATGTAGACGGTAAGTTACCATGTAGATGATAAGTCACCATATTACCATTTGAACAATAAGTTACCATGTGGATGATAAGTTACCATGTTACCATGTGGATGATGGGTTACCATGTTACCATTTGAACGATAAGTTACCATATAGACGATAGGTTGCCATGTCACTATATAAATAAGAGGAACTATCCTTCTTTTCCTCTCGACAACTCAACCCTTCCACTCAACTACCCCCACCACCCGACGAACGAAAAACCGAAGACATGTCCATATAAGGAGGGAAAGCGAAGCGACCGATGACGCAACTCTTTTCCTCTCGATAACTCAACCCTTCCACTTAACTACCCCCACCACCCGACGGACGGAAAACCGAAGACATGTCCATATAAGGAGGGAAATCGAGGTGACCAGTGACGCAACCCTTCTCCCTCTCGATAACTTAACCCTTCCACTCAACCACCCCCGCCACCAAGCGAGTGGAAATATAAGAGCGAGCATCCCAAGGGACGTAGTCAGTATTCTCGCAGTTATCCTCCGGTAGTGAGCTCGACTCTCCAGCTCAGAGTAAGCATTACATCCTCCTATATCCGAAATCTTCTATATCCTCCTACATCCAAACTCTCAAACTCACGCGTATTAGTATAACCTTGTGTATTTTCTCACTTGTAACATTCGACAGCATAACCTCGTGTATTTTCATATTGTAATATTCGACGGCATAACCTTGTGTATTTTCTCACTTGTAATATTCGGCAGCATAACCTCGTGTGTTTTTATATCGTAATATTCGACGGCATAACCTTGTGTATTTTCTCATTTGTAATATTCGGCAGCATAACCTCGTGTATTTTCATATTGTAATATTCGACAGCATCACCTCGTGTACTTTCAAGCGTCACCACGTGGCTCAGCGTCTCAAGCGTCACCACGCGCTCTGTAGCGTCACCACGCGGCGTAGCGTTTTAAGCGTCACCACGCGCTCTGTAGCGTCACCCCGCGCCATCTTGAAACAGAACCAGGCACGGTCACTCTTTAAATTCATCGAAGGTTTAATTGTAGTTTATGCATTTGTAACCTAACTTTAGTTTTTGTATAAGAATCTGTATAACTCTTTTGTAATACACTGTCATTTAAATCGAGCTTCTGCATTTCATAAATTCTTCTACTAATCCTACACATCCTACGCCAATCCCCCGCCGCAAGATCAGTTCGTTGAGTAACCCATAAGAGTATGCCAATTTTAAGCCTTCCTTTTGCGTCACATCTGCATCTGAAACAGTGCTGTACGAGCGGCACGCTATCGTTTGCGAGCGTGTGAAGAGGGGCAGTGCTGCACGCGCGGCACGCTCACTCGCTATCGCAACAGGAACGCATCGCGTAAAGTTGACCTCCAGCTCTTCCTGCGCTACACCCACGCTCGTGGCAGTGCTGTACGCGCGGCACGCTACCCCTGTGAAAACGTGGCGATAGGGACCACTGGAGCGTAGCTTTCTTGGTAATATCCAACTAAATGAAGATAGATGCCGAAAGGGCGGCGAGCAGGACTTAAACACCGAACTCGAAGACTAAACCGTCTCCTCCACGCCTCCTCTCTCAATCCAGTGCTAGGAGTCGAATACCGCGAGGACCCAGAATACGAACAATACTTTGCCGCGAGCCCCGCGCGCAAGGCGGGCGCTACTCCCAAAATAATCAGTGACGTAACGTGTACCAATCTCTGTAAACCGATCACCACCTCGGGCACCAGGGGTTGGATCCTTACCCAATGCAGAACTGCGAGTGACAATCGCCATCTGCCTTACATACCGCTAAGTAAAGAGGAATCACGCGCGAATTACCACACGTTGTTCGAGAACCGGCCATATCGACTAACCCGCATCACGGAGCCTGAGAGACCGTCGACCCCGCCGTATAAGTTCATCGAGTCCATCAGGGAGGACGACCCCCGCCGAGGCTACTATTACCGACGCCGTGCCGAGATCCACGCGCGATACGACACCCGCACGCCTGAGCATCGGGGCACCGCCGAGCATCCTATAGAACTCGACGAATAAAGGTAAGTGACGACGCCCCTAGATTTAATCAGCGCGGCATGAGTGGACTCCCGACGCGACGCCCCACGCGCCGCTTAACGCCGCTAGCCTCCAGAATCGCGCGCCGAAATTGGTTATCCCGCGCCGTTTGCGTTTTCACTATTTGTCACCAAAACCGAAACAGTAGACACTACCTTTGCGAAGAGTGCTTCCGCGATCTGACCAGCGAACAGCGCAGCCAATACGACCTCCTGGTCCGTCACTACATGCACATCGGGTACCGCTACAAGGTCGAAGAGTGTGATTCGTGCGACGTCGTGCTCGGTGAAATTAAAAACCCTTCCGCATGTACCACGTGTAGCGAGATATTTCTTGACGTGAGACGCTCAGTGGAGCACGAAGGGGGAGAGCAATACCTAGAGCGCGAACCAACGATAATCGCTATCACTCAAATAAAGGGCTGATATTTCGTTGCCCATGTGCCCCGGGCACCCTGTAAATCGACAGTCCCCAGGAATAATTCCGCCCCCTAGCCCCCTTAGAGCGTGGTTGATGACCGGCGTCTGCGTGTGGTCACTATTCTTCCGAAATAAAACCACCGGAGTCATTATTTGCGAAGATTGCCAGCTCGGTAGATACCAGCCCCTCCGGCAAGATTTTGAGGGCACCCTGAGACACTTCGTGCAATTCGGGCCACTAACGGAGTTTCCAACGTGCAGCGAGTGTGCCAAGGTTTTAGCCGACTATCGTCCCACCTTCGAATGCTATGCGTGTACTAGGGCAGAAAGTTCTTTTGAGCGATACTTGTCGAACCCGTTAAATCAGGGTGTCGCGTTGTTTAACTTGAACCTCCCGGTGAGGGTACGGATCGGACAAACGGTTTGGTAGCGAGTTTCCGGCTAGCGAATCACCTCGGTCGCGGGTATCCCCGGGTAGGATCTTTCGGTCCGACGACCCGATAAAGCGACCCAGTCCCGTGAACGACCCGAGCACCGTTTCCGCGGCCGCGGCTCATTGGGACGTGACAAAAATTGGTGACAGCGGTGGGATACGAAAATTCGCGATGGAAACTCGCTCCGCAAAAACCACGGACCCGCCTAGCGACGAAACGCTTAAAGCGCGCCAGATTACTCTGGATCACGAATTCGCGTTACTTGAGAACGAAAAGAAAAAGCGAAAAGCCGAAGAAGCTAAACTACGCGGGGAACAGGAAAAGATTAGGCGCGAGCGGGAAATAATCGAGAAAAATAAAGAAGAGTTAGATGAGATTAGGATCGCCATGGAGGAAGAACGCGCCAAAATAGCCGCGCAACTTGAGAAAGTTAGGATAGATTCAGACGAACTACAAAGCGTCGCGCGAGCGACGGTGCCGGTATCCTCGTTGCGACAGCGTCCGCGTTTCAATACACAGCCTTTAGCCGACTACGCCCCCCCCGAGCTGGGTTCAGAGGTTAGTGACCCACGGGCATTTTTCTCGCAACAACCGCCGCTTCCCGACACACAATCTCCGGGCGCCTATCCCCGTCATAACCCAGGAATTTGCGACCCTCGCATACATTCCCCGCCGCGGCACTCATGTACCGGCACACGAGGCTCCCGCGATCCCATCCAAGAAAATTATAGCCCCCGTATAACCTTCAAAGAAGCCCTTGATACAGTCCCCTCCTTCAACGGTGAAAATATTCCCCTATCACAGTTTATGCTAGCATGCAGGCGGGCCAAAAACCTTCTTCCTCCGACCGCCGAGCGTAACTTAACCCGTTTCCTCCTGACCAAACTGCACGGCAGGGCCATGTACGCTGTAGAGGAGGAGGCCTGTGAGACTGTAACACAACTTCTGGATCTATTGAACAGTGCCTTTGGTTCACCGCGAACCTTAGATCAATATCGTGGGGAACTGAGCACCATCTATTTAGAACCGGGAGAACACATCTTAGATTACATAGGCCGCGTAAAAAGCCTCCGCGACCTTATCCTCGACGGAGAAAGACGCGCCCGTGGATATTTAGACGACGTCGCGATAGGGGGAAATCAACGCTCTAACCGCGCGTTCCTTCTGCGAGGGGTTACCCCTTGCATACCGTCTTCAGCTCACACGAAAACATCGGTACGACGCTTCCTCTGCTTTCGACTTCGTCAAAACGCTCGCGAAAAGGCAAGAACTAGATAATTCCCGTTTCGACGGCCCACGGAGAAATGACAGGGAACGAAGCCTCGAGAGGAATTACAGACCTTCACCAATGAGGCCCTTTTCCGGACATTACGAAGCAAATAGACCAACTAGCGTAACATTCCGGGAACCACTCGATAATCGTTACTCTCCAAACAAACCTCGCTACGAGCATGCAAACCCACCGCGCTACGAAGACCGCAGACCGCGTTATAGAGAAACACAGTCAACTTACAATAACGACGCAAACAGACCGCGGTATTGGGACTCAGGAAGAGCCCACACGGACTCAGGTAAGAGCGACGACATCTGCCGATATTGTAAATCCCGGGGCCATAAAATAGAGGAATGCCGGAAAAGACAATACAACAATTCCTTGCGGGCACAGGGAAACTCCCCGTACCCCTCGAGGAGCACGGACGAACCTCGAGCGGGAATGTTGAAAGAAACCCGTCCGGTGAGAACAATGGCGGAAGCACCGAACGAAGAAACGCCAGAATCGCAATAACCAATCCCTCGAAATCCTCACACGCACCCAGCGTGAGGCTAACAATGGAAGGCCTAAGAGACGAAACAGTGTTTATGGTGGACACGGGAGCCGCCCCCAATGTAATAAAAATAAGCAAACTCTTGTCCCCGAGAAGCATACAAGCGGGCGCAAGCATAATAATCACGGGAATAACGGACGGGAAAATAAACACTTTCGGATCAATAGAGGCAGAATTTTCGGGGCACCCAGTCGAATTCCAAGTCGTAACCGACGACTTCCCCATTTCGCAAGACGGTATCTTAGGATCGGACTTTTTGCGGGACTCTTACGTGATAGACGCCACACAAAGCCTCCTAACGTGGGAGGGCATTCCGATACCGTTGTACCGAAAGAATAAAAACCCGGACGCGCCCCCGGTAACTGCCATACCCACCGCATCGACGGTAACTCCTAAATCTACTATATCCACCGCATCGACGGTAACTCCTAAATCTACTATATCCACCGCATCGACGGTAACTCCTAAATCTACTATATCCACCGCATCGACGGTAACTCCTAAATCTACTATATCCACCGCATCGACGGTAACTCCTAAATCTACTATATCCACCGCATCGACGGTAACTCCTAAATCTACTATATCCACCGCATCGACGGTAACTCCTAAATCTACTATATCCACCGCATCGACGGCAACTCCAAAATCTACCATATCCAACGCATCTCCGGATAAGAACCTTGAACCCCCAGCGGTCGATAACAGGGGAACTGACGCGAGTTCAACCTTCTTAATCCCGGCAAGGACACGCACCACCTTGCCACTTCGAGTAAGTAACCCGGAGATCACGACCGGGTACACACCGCGAATACACGTACACGACGACGTCTATTTGGGGGATGCCGTTGTCACAAACCGTGGCGGTGTTGCCTATATCGGCGTCGTTAACTCCGCTGAACGGGATATTGAGATCTCGTTACCAGCGGTCGAGCTTCAGGAAATAGAGGCGTACTCTACCTCCAGCCCACTCCCTGCACCTCCCACATCCTATAACAAGGGTCATAAAAGCACCCTTCACCGCAATTCAACCGCATCCGGATGTTCTACCTCAAGGTCAAGAACAACCAGAAGCGAGAAGAAAGCACAACGAATGTTGGCAACGTTTTTAGGCGAATCCCGCGTGGATCAAATAAAGGAATTACTTAGGTTAAATCATTTAAACGACGAAGAAAAAAAACACGTCCACGAGTTAGTAGAAAAATATAGCGACCTGTTCCGTCTGCCGAGCGATAAGTTACATCACACCGACGTAATAACGCACAAGATCCCCACCACGGATAATATTCCGATCAACACAAAACAATACCGCTTCCCGCCAATGCACAAGGAGGAGATCGATAAGCAGGTAAAAGAACTGCTAGAAAACGACGTCATTCAAGCGTCGACATCGCCATACAATTCCCCCTTGTGGATTGTGCCCAAGAAACCCGATTCGAAGGGAAATAAGCGATGGCGTATGGTGATCGACTACCGTGGACTAAACGAAAAAAACCGTCGGCGACGCGCACCCCCTACCGAATATCACAGAAATATTAGATCAACTCGGCAGCGCGAAATATTTTAGCGTTTTCGACCTCGCCTCGGGGTTCCATCAGATACTCATGGACCCATCCGACGCTCACAAGACGGCGTTTTCCACGCCATACGGGCATTACGAGTTTAAACGAATGCCTTTCGGACTCAAAAACGCGCCAGCCACATTCCAACGGCTAATGAACCAGGTTCTGACGGGACTCCAAGGCGTGGAACTGTTAGTATACTTGGACGATATCATTATATATTCGAGTTCTTTGCGCGAACACCTTATAAAATTCCACAAGCTAGCGGAACGACTCAGAAGCGCTGGCCTGCGGCTTCAGCCAGACAAATGCGAATTTTTATGTAAAGAAGTCACTTACCTCGGGCATGTAATCTCCGAAGCGGGTGTAAAACCAGACCCAAAGAAAGTCGAGGCGGTCGAACATTTCCCTCGGCCTCAGAACGCGAAAAATATCAAACAGTTTTTAGGACTAGCAGGGTACTTATCGCCGCTTTATCCCGAGCTTTTCCCGAATAGCAAAACCACTCACGGACCTACTAAAAAGGGACGTTGCGTTCACCTGGCAAAGGGAACAGGAAACGGCTTTCTCCCACCTGAGGGACCTATTATGCTCCAAGCCAATCCTGCGCTATCCCGACTTCACGAAACCCTTTGTCCTCACCACGGACGCATCAGGCACCGCGATCGGTGGCGTCCTGAGTCAGGGCACGGTCGGTAAGGATTTACCGATAGCGTATACCTCCCGACTACTCAACGCGGCGGAACAAAATTACTCTACCATCGAGAAGGAACTGCTCGCAATCGTATACTGTGTTAAGCATTTTAGACCGTATTTGTACGGCCGCGAATTTCAGTTAGTCACAGACCACAAACCACTTGTCTGGTTGCACTCGGTAAAAGATCCTTCATCGCGCCTAGTCCGATGGAGGTTAAAACTCCTCGAATACGAATATCGCATCGACTACAAAGCAGGTAAGGTCAACGCGAATGCAGACGCCCTCTCACGAAATCCGACCCAACAACAAATCCTTTCCCTTGTCCGGGCCACAGAATCCACCGACTCGGAAGAGTCGATATTTTCTCCCGAACCCCGTGCAAAGAGAAAACGCTACCCTCCGCCCGACGTGGATCTCCCCGGCGACACAGAAGACACCCCTGCGGCAGGAGAAGGAGAAGTCATTGGAGAAAACGAACCAGGCAGTGACGACGAAAACCCAAATGAAGACGGAGAGTACGAGGATTCTGACCCTGGAATAGCCTTGAACGACAGTGATACGGACGACGACAGCAGCACATCGGAAATCTTTGACAATCCAAACGAGCCATTTGATCCACACCCCGCTAAGGCCAAAATCACGGAGATTAAAGATCACTTCCTGTCGCGAAAGGACAATCTAGTCGTATTTGTCTCGCAGCAAGGGGAACCATGTGATCCCGGCAGCCGGATGATGACGGAGCAAAAAAGACTGCCAACGATAATAAGCCCAGAACTCGGCCGAGCCCGAGTAATCACACAAGGCAAATCGAGGATCATCGCGCTGCCAATCAAAACCAGTGTTTCGGAGAATACACAGAGGAAATGGGTGAAAGAAGCTGTTTCATCCCTCCTTGATGTGTGCACCGAGCTGGATCTGGCAACCATCTCTATATGCAAAGGAGGCATAGATGGTATGGTGTTCCCGACGATTCGACGAATACTAGAAGACGCATTCCGAGGTAACCCCACCCACATCCTAGTGTGCAAAAATCACATCATAATGCCATTGGACGCTGAGAAACCTGGCATCTTGAGAGAGGCCCACGCCTCTGCGGTCGGAGGACACAAGGGGATCACTAAGACATACAGGAGACTCAAAGAAAATTACCATTGGTCAGGAATGAAGGACGACGTGCAAGAATTTATCCGGAACTGCAGAAACTGCCAACTAAAGAAATTGGTCCGAGTCAAAACCCGACAGCCAATGGTACTCACCGACACACCGGGAGCAGCCTTCGACAAGATCTCTATGGACATTATGGGCCCCTTACCCACCACAAACACGGGGTATTCCTACATCCTTACTATACAAGACCTCCTCACTAAGTACTCCTTAGCCATCCCTTTAAAACAAGCATCCGCAATCGATGTAGCCGACGCATTCGCCAGGGACTTTATCTGCGTGTACGGAGCCCCGCGGGCATGGCTCACGGACCAAGGTAGCCACTTTGTAAACGCGCTTATGCGCAACATTGCAAAAAAATTTCAAATTACCCAATATAAAACCACGGCCTACAGGCCACAGTCAAACGGGTCAATAGAAAGGTCGCACCACGTATTGTGGGAATACTTAAAGCAGTTTTGCGAAAAAGATAACTGGGACGACTACCTGAAGTTCGCGACCTTTTCCTATAACACCAGCGTACACGAAGGCACATTATACACTCCCCACGAATTGGTCTTTGGAAAAACCGCGCGCGCCCCGTCAAGCGACCCACCCTTAGAAGGGGAACCCAACGAGACCTACATCGAATATCTAAAACAATTATTCGAAAAATTGCGCGAAACGCAAGAGAATGCGCGTAGAAATCTCGATCGAGCCAAAGAGCGATCTAAAATATATTACGATAAAAGAATGAACGCGCGCACTTTCGAAACGGGAGACCCCGTATATCTCCTTAAGGAGCCAAGCCGAGGGAAATTAGACGACCAATATATAGGTCCGTACGAAATAATTGAAACCTTAGGTAATAATAACGTTAAACTTCAAATAGGAAATAAATTTAGGATTGTACACACAGACAAATTAAAACTTGCTACAAAAACATAATCCGATAAAATTGCATGCGTGGATGAACTAAGACCGTTAGAAAATAAGAATCCCCACCATTGTTCCCCCCCTTCGTAGTAGTAAGAACTAGTATATAAGAGCGCTGTAGCGATCACCAGCCACAGTACCGTGCGAACAGCACCCAACCATGGAACTATCGGCAGTGACCCTCATCCTGGCGGCACTCGCCACGCCCACGCACGGCCTACTGGGTTTTGATTGTAGAGGCGAAGGACTGAACGTGACAACGCTATCCCTGACGGACATTGGGAACTGCGAACTAGAAGACTTAGAACCAATCACCGAGGAAATGTATATTCAACTTTTACAACTGAGCGAATTCGACCACACTACCGCGGTTCAATGTAAAATCGAAATAGACCGCGATATAAAATACTGCGGGTGGTCCTCCTATAACTCAGCCGTACAGGGAGGAAAGTACGAATATATACGTGAAATCTCGGGAGACGCTTGCCGAAAAATGCAAGATACTGGAACGCTATTCCTGGGAGGAGCCAGCGGAATGATAACCGGCATTAAGGTGAATACCACCACCACCCGCGCCATTACACTAGCCGGGTCCTTAACCATGAACGGCAGATGTGAGGGAACACAGTACAGCGACCCCCTGGGCACCTGGAGCAACGTATTCGTACAAGCCACGGTAAAGATAACAACGCGGCGGATGCAATTGGCCGTGAAACACTCCACAAACGAGGTAGTACTGCCCTCCGGCACCCGCTGCCCAGCCATGGAGGGCGAATGCTATGACGCCGACGGAACGATGACCTATTGGAAAACGCTGCCGACCGACACCTGCCAATTCAACAAGTACGACGTACTCTACGAGGGAAATGCCCATCGAGTTTCACCTAAACCTACCCAAAAGGAGACCCCGGTCATTTACACTTTGACGACTAAGGACATCACCTTCGCCCTGGCCAAGACTACGGAAACAAACCTCTGCGGGTACAAGATAATACAAACAGAGCACCCGAAACTATTCATCCTCGAAACGACGCCAGGACGAACCTTCAAAATCCAGACGGGGATATCGATCGACAACCTGGACATTTTTACGTACGTGAACAGCAAATTCATATACGTCGAGAAACACATGAGAACGCAATTGACGCAGCTCTATCGGGACATCATGAGCCAAAAATGCGCTCTGGAAAGGCAGGTGCTAGAAAACGCTTTGTCCCTTGCCAGCATCGCCCCTGACGAAATGGCATACCGAATTATGAAGGCACCCGGCTACACCGCCATCACGGCAGGAGAGGTCATATATATAGTTAAATGTGTACCAGTTGCATGCAAAATAAGGCAAACGGAGAGCTGCTACAGCAAACTACCCGTTTCGCACAACAATGCATCCTACTTCCTGCTCCCGAAATCCCGGGTGCTGATCAAAGGAGGCACAATCCGGGACTGTAACGAACTCCTACCCTCGATGTATAAGGTAGACGAAGCATGGTTTAAATTAATGCCACGCCCCGTGGAAGCACTGGCCCCACCTACGATCCAGCCACTAACGAGACCACGGTGGAAATATGTAAACCCATCCAATCTCGCCACAAGCGGAATATACTCTACGCGAGACCTTGACCGCCTCCGCGATCACATTATGTTCCCTATAGAGAAACCCCCGATGCTAAACACATTGGTACAGGGAGCAATGGGCCACGACATACCACGCGGCACCGTTTCACTGTATCATCTACTGGACGAGGAATCGCTCGAAAAGATTGCAGAAAGCACCGGACAACGCCTGTGGAAAGGGTTCATCACATTCGGATCGGCAAGCGCCGGAGTATTAGCTATCATCCTCCTATTCCGCCTAGCCAAACTAATAATCGACTCAATCATTAGAGGATACGCGCTGCACTCCGTGTACGGATGGAGCATACACCTGTTGGGAGCAATATGGAGCTCCATTACCCACTTGCTCCTGCACCTTGGCAACAAAAAACCCACCCCCACCGAAAGCATCGACCCGGAGGCACCACCCCTCGAGCTGACGACATTCATCCCTGCCAAAGAGGAGCCCAGCACGAGCAACGCCAACATCAGAGAGATGGACTACGGCGAGCTCAGGAAATACTTACGCGACTCGTAAGGAAACAAATGTAAGATTACCACACCCTAGTAGTTAAGCGTACCCCATACATGATAAAATGTGGGAATATCGTCCCACATTTTCAAATAGGGGGGGAGGTGTTACATCCACCCACGGAAAATTTGAAACCTTCATTTAGACGATAAATTACCATGTAGACGATAAGTTACCATGTGGATGATAAGTTACCACGTTACCATGTAGACGATAAGTTACCATGTAGATGATAAGTTACCATGTTACCATTCAGACGATAAGTTACCATGTAGACGATAAGTTACCATGTGGACGATAAGTTACCATGTTACCATTTAGACGATAGGTTACCATATGGATGATAAGTACCATGTTACCATGTAGACGGTAAGTTACCATGTAGATGATAAGTCACCATATTACCATTTGAACAATAAGTTACCATGTGGATGATAAGTTACCATGTTACCATGTGGATGATGGGTTACCATGTTACCATTTGAACGATAAGTTACCATATAGACGATAGGTTGCCATGTCACTATATAAATAAGAGGAACTATCCTTCTTTTCCTCTCGACAACTCAACCCTTCCACTCAACTACCCCCACCACCCGACGAACGAAAAACCGAAGACATGTCCATATAAGGAGGGAAAGCGAAGCGACCGATGACGCAACTCTTTTCCTCTCGATAACTCAACCCTTCCACTTAACTACCCCCACCACCCGACGGACGGAAAACCGAAGACATGTCCATATAAGGAGGGAAATCGAGGTGACCAGTGACGCAACCCTTCTCCCTCTCGATAACTTAACCCTTCCACTCAACCACCCCCGCCACCAAGCGAGTGGAAATATAAGAGCGAGCATCCCAAGGGACGTAGTCAGTATTCTCGCAGTTATCCTCCGGTAGTGAGCTCGACTCTCCAGCTCAGAGTAAGCATTACATCCTCCTATATCCGAAATCTTCTATATCCTCCTACATCCAAACTCTCAAACTCACGCGTATTAGTATAACCTTGTGTATTTTCTCACTTGTAACATTCGACAGCATAACCTCGTGTATTTTCATATTGTAATATTCGACGGCATAACCTTGTGTATTTTCTCACTTGTAATATTCGGCAGCATAACCTCGTGTGTTTTTATATCGTAATATTCGACGGCATAACCTTGTGTATTTTCTCATTTGTAATATTCGGCAGCATAACCTCGTGTATTTTCATATTGTAATATTCGACAGCATCACCTCGTGTACTTTCAAGCGTCACCACGTGGCTCAGCGTCTCAAGCGTCACCACGCGCTCTGTAGCGTCACCACGCGGCGTAGCGTTTTAAGCGTCACCACGCGCTCTGTAGCGTCACCCCGCGCCATCTTGAAACAGAACCAGGCACGGTCACTCTTTAAATTCATCGAAGGTTTAATTGTAGTTTATGCATTTGTAACCTAACTTTAGTTTTTGTATAAGAATCTGTATAACTCTTTTGTAATACACTGTCATTTAAATCGAGCTTCTGCATTTCATAAATTCTTCTACTAATCCTACACATCCTACGCCAATCCCCCGCCGCAAGATCAGTTTCGTTGAGTAACCCATAAGAGTATGCCAATTTTAAGCCTTCCTTTTGCGTCACATCTGCATCTGAAACAGTGCTGTACGAGCGGCACGCTATCGTTTGCGAGCGTGTGAAGAGGGGCAGTGCTGCACGCGCGGCACGCTCACTCGCTATCGCAACAGGAACGCATCGCGTAAAGTTGACCTCCAGCTCTTCCTGCGCTACACCCACGCTCGTGGCAGTGCTGTACGCGCGGCACGCTACCCCTGTGAAAACGTGGCGATAGGGACCACTGGAGCGTAGCTTTCTTGGTAATATCCAACTAAATGAAGATAGATGCCGAAAGGGCGGCGAGCAGGACTTAAACACCGAACTCGAAGACTAAACCGTCTCCTCCACGCCTCCTCTCTCAATCCAGTGCTAGGAGTCGAATACCGCGAGGACCCAGAATACGAACAATACTTTGCCGCAAGCCCCGCGCGCAAGGCGGGCGCTACTCCCAAAATAATCAGTGACGTAACGTGTACCAATCTCTGTAAACCGATCACCACCTCGGGCACCAGGGGTTGGATCCTTACCCAATGCAGAACTGCGAGTGACAATCGCCATCTGCCTTACATACCGCTAAGTAAAGAGGAATCACGCGCGAATTACCACACGTTGTTCGAGAACCGGCCATATCGACTAACCCGCATCACGGAGCCTGAGAGACCGTCGACCCCGCCGTATAAGTTCATCGAGTCCATCAGGGAGGACGACCCCCGCCGAGGCTACTATTACCGACGCCGTGCCGAGATCCACGCGCGATACGACACCCGCACGCCTGAGCATCGGGGCACCGCCGAGCATCCTATAGAACTCGACGAATAAAGGTAAGTGACGACGCCCCTAGATTTAATCAGCGCGGCATGAGTGGACTCCCGACGCGACGCCCCACGCGCCGCTTAACGCCGCTAGCCTCCAGAATCGCGCGCCGAAATTGGTTATCCCGCGCCGTTTGCGTTTTCACTATTTGTCACCAAAACCGAAACAGTAGACACTACCTTTGCGAAGAGTGCTTCCGCGATCTGACCAGCGAACAGCGCAGCCAATACGACCTCCTGGTCCGTCACTACATGCACATCGGGTACCGCTACAAGGTCGAAGAGTGTGATTCGTGCGACGTCGTGCTCGGTGAAATTAAAAACCCTTCCGCATGTACCACGTGTAGCGAGATATTTCTTGACGTGAGACGCTCAGTGGAGCACGAAGGGGGAGAGCAATACCTAGAGCGCGAACCAACGATAATCGCTATCACTCAAATAAAGGGCTGATATTTCGTTGCCCATGTGCCCCGGG
Source organism: Temnothorax ravouxi (assembly GCA_030770255.1). Classification (NCBI taxonomy): domain Eukaryota; kingdom Metazoa; phylum Arthropoda; class Insecta; order Hymenoptera; family Formicidae; genus Temnothorax; species Temnothorax ravouxi. Next base: position 31,944 of record JASTWP010002995.1, read on the forward strand.
CACCCTGTAAATCGACAGTCCCCAGGAATAATTCCGCCCCCTAGCCCCCTTAGAGCGTGGTTGATGACCGGCGTCTGCGTGTGGTCACTATTCTTCCGAAATAAAACCACCGGAGTCATTATTTGCGAAGATTGCCAGCTCGGTAGATACCAGCCCCTCCGGCAAGATTTTGAGGGCACCCTGAGACACTTCGTGCAATTCGGGCCACTAACGGAGTTTCCAACGTGCAGCGAGTGTGCCAAGGTTTTAGCCGACTATCGTCCCACCTTCGAATGCTATGCGTGTACTAGGGCAGAAAGTTCTTTTGAGCGATACTTGTCGAACCCGTTAAATCAGGGTGTCGCGTTGTTTAACTTGAACCTCCCGGTGAGGGTACGGATCGGACAAACGGTTTGGTAGCGAGTTTCCGGCTAGCGAATCACCTCGGTCGCGGGTATCCCCGGGTAGGATCTTTCGGTCCGACGACCCGATAAAGCGACCCAGTCCCGTGAACGACCCGAGCACCGTTTCCGCGGCCGCGGCTCATTGGGACGTGACC
>JASTWP010002996.1:0-32415 GCA_030770255.1 Temnothorax ravouxi
AGATACATATAGAAAGGAACATACCACTGGAATAGAGAACCTAACATGGCATCGATACAACACAAAAATCGATAGCTATATGCGATATATCGAATATGTCGACATCCCCAGAATGTGTGGCGATTAATGCATAACTGACTCGAAAAAACAACACTCCCCCTATCGACACACAACAAAAAAAAAATACATGCTCTACAATCAATTAGTTAGTTTTAATATGTCCCTGCATTTTGATATTTTATTTTTCAATAATGATTTAGTCAGCAAGTCTGCAGGGTTTTTATCGCTTGGGATATATTGCACGATAACTTCTTTTTCCTCTTGAGCCTCTCTTGTAAAATGGAAACGGATGTCCACATGCTTGCTCCGCTGATGATAGACGTTCTCCTTGCTGAACTTTATCGCGCTTTGGTTATCGCAATTTATACAGGTTGGGTCGTTCACGTAGACTCCGCCGCTCATGTGATTAAGGAGGCGTCGTGTATATATAACCTCCTTCACCACTTCAGAAAGTGCAACGTATTCAGCCTCCATGGTTGAAAGTGTGACTGACTTTTGTTGCTTGGACTTCCAGCTGATAGGGCCCTCCGCTAGCGTTAGCACAAGGCCAGTACAAGAACGTCGGTTGTCAGCATTTCCTCTCCAGTCGGAATCAACATAGGCATAAAGCGGTTTGCCAGATTTGACGTAGGTGATTCCAATACTAGGCGTGCCTATCAGATATCTGATTACATGTTTTGCTGCTTTCCAATGAACTCTTCCTGGATTTGCATTAAAACGGCTCAAAGCATTAGCCGCAAATGATAAGTCGGGTCTTGTAGTATTCGCTAGGTAGATCAGACTCCCGACAAGTTCTCGATATGGCATCTGTCTCATCTCATCCTTTTCGTCCTTTGATGTTGCTTCATCTTCGCGTGATAATTTTACACCAGCTTCGATTGGAGTTGAAACCGGATTAGCACATGTCATACCGAATTTTTCGATGATTCTTTTTACGTACGCCTCTTGAGAAATATGTATGCTCCCTGTGGCTCCTTCACGTTCAACGCGCATCCCCAGAATTTCGTTCATTTGTCCTAAGTCTTTCATTTTAAAATTTTCACTTAGTTTTATTTTTACTGTATTGAGTATCTTCAAATTTCGCGATGTTATAAGCAGATCGTCAACATAAACGATTATGATCACTATTTCACCGTCTATTTGTCCTACGAACACACATGGCTCGGATTCTAACTGATGTAAACCGATGCTCTTCAATCTCTTCTTCAACTTTTGATGCCACTCTCTGCCGGATTGCTTCAAACCATATAGAGGTCGTAGTAACTTCATCACCTTACCCTTTTCTTCAGGAACTCCGAACATGAATGGCTGCTCCATGTAGATCTCCGTTGATAGATCACCTTGGACGTAGGCTGTAACAACGTCCATTTGGTGTACATGTAATTCTTCCTCGACACTTAACGCAAGCAAAGTGCGTATGGTTTCCATCCTCGCAACAGGAGCGTAGACTTCTTCAAAGTCTATCCCGTATCGTTGTTCGCATCCGCGAGCCACTAATCTCGCCTTGTATCTTTCCACCTCACCATTTTGACGTCTCTTCGTGTGAAATACCCATTTGCAACTTATTGCCTTCTTGCCTGGAGGTAAGTCGGTAAGCTCCCAGGTTCCACATTCCATAAGTGAATTGTACTCACTTCGCATCGCCTCCATCCATTCGTTTTTGTGAACATTGGACATAGCTTCTTCTACGGTTAGCGGGTCGTTTTCCACTTCTGCGATGTTTGCTGTCTGGTACTCCTTTCTCGGTCTTCCTGGTTGACCCGTTCGTACGATCTTTGGCCTACCTGGCCCTCTCTTTGGGTTTTCTAATGGGGGTTGTACAAGTTCTTCGTCCTGATTCGACTCCTCTGACTCATCTTCCTCTAGTTGATCTTCAGCTGTAGTCTCACCGTCATTATTGTCCGTTACTTGCTCCACTCTCGTGCTTTCTGATTGGAGAGGTAATTCTACGTTCTCTGGTGAATGTTGAGTTACAAAACGTGGATTTTCAATAAAACGGACGTCATAACTTTTTATTACGGTTGTAGTACCTCTACGCCATAGCCGATACGCCTTCGATTCCGTACTGTATCCAACAAACACGAAATCTTCGCCTTTCGCATCCCATTTCGACACGTCAGGACCCTTTTTTAAAGCAGTTACATGAGAACCAAACGTTTTGAACTTCCTCACATCCGGTTTCTTCCCACTCCATAATTCTAGCGGTGTCTTGCCTTTCGTTGCTCTCGATGGACATCTATTTTGCAGGAATACTGCAGTGTTTACAGCTTCGGCCCATAGCGACGTCGGAACTTTAGATTGCAATAACATGCATCGTGCCATTTCTTCAATTGTTCGGTTTGCTCGTTCCGCCACGCCATTTTGCTGTGGCGTATACTCGACAGAAAACTCCCTCTTGATACCTTCTCCCTCGAGGTACTGGCTGAATTCCTTTGAAACGTATTCTTTCGCGTTATCAGAGCGTATTTTTATTATTTTTCTACCATGCTCTCTTTCTACCTTGGCTACATATTTCTTAAATGCGGCAAAGACATCACTTCTCTTCTTCAGCATGACTATGTCGATGTACCTGGTTCTATCATCGATAAAGGTCACAAAATATCGTGCGCCTCCCATCGATGTGACATTCATCGGTCCACATATGTCCGTATGAATCAACTCCAGTGTGTTCTTTGCCCTTATTTCTGAAGTTCGATGCGGTAATGCATGTATCTTCGCTCGGTTGCAAATCTCACATGGAATCTCGGTTATTTCTGAAGGAATGTTGAGTCCGGTTACAATATTTTCTGTCTTCAGTTTGCGCAAATCGTTGAAATTAAGATGGCCATTCCTCTCGTGCCACAACTTCAGAGTCGTTATCGAACCATCCGCGATCATAGCACTGTGTTGTTGCGACGTCTTCACAACATACATCCGATCTTTCTTCGTGGCTGTAAATACGATAGAACCGTCCTTTCGCGATACGATCGCATTTTCTTTCCCGAACGTTACCGAATAACCGCGATTTGTAATGGCTGATACCGATATCAGATTGTTTCGTAAGTTCGGAGCATACAGCACGTTTGAAAGAACAATTCGACTCGCGGCATCTCGTGATGGAACATTGAGACTCACTTTCCCGCTCCCGTAAGCCATCACAACAGATTTCCTCGCCGTACGAATACCACATGGCGGATCATTACTTATACTTTCAAATAACTTCTTGTCTTTGCACATATGCATCGTCGCACCGCTGTCAATGCGCCATTCTTCCTTTTCCACTTCACAAGCCCTCGCAGTTGCTATCAGCACGTCTTCATTTTCAGTCTTTTCAGTAGTGTCTACGCGATTGGCTTTATTTTGTGGTGACTTTGTTTTGCAATGCGATGCACGGTGGCCAAACTTGCCACACTTGAAACATTTTCCAAGGAACTTACCACCACTTGCACCACTATTTTTCGCGTGGATTCCCTTTTTGTTTGCACTCGGGGGTGCGAGAGTACAATGCAGCACTATTTTCACTGGTATTAATGTTACTTCTTCTTCGAGCATCTTCCTCGATTAGCTTGGCTTTGATGACACCTACCTCAGGAATATCATCTCGGGACTCGATTGCAACGCGAAAATTGTCGAACTCTTCCGGAAGGCAGCTCAACAGCATTATCGACAGAAGTTCCGGCGGGACAATCACTCCAACGTCGGCAAGCATGTCAGCACGTTGTTGAAATTCGTTGACGAACTGAGCCATCGATTGGTCAGGCTTTATCTTCGACTGGTATAACTCTCTATACAGTACTGCCTTTCTGACCGGTCCCTGCGACTTATGAATTTTCTCGAGCTCATCCCATGCTCCCTTGGATGTTGTCTGCTTTCGAATATGGCCGATCTCCGTCTTTGAAACGCCGAGAACGATCAACGCAAGCGCCTTCTCGTCTTTGGTTATCCATGCCGCTGCCGCTTCAGCATTTTCCGGTTTTACGATCGTACCGGAGACATAACCCCACAAGTCGTTGTACACGAGGACGCTCTTCATCTGCATCCTCCATACCTCGTAATTGTTGTCGCACAATTTATCGATATGTTGCGTGCCTGCCGCGTGCATCTTCGCACTTTTTTTTTCGGTAGTTGCACACGACGTCACCGATCGCGACTCACTGCCCGTATTCACGTCGATACACAACCCGGTTTTTACTCTTTCCTCGACCTCCCTGGGCCCATAACCTGTTGTACTTTGCTATGGGAAGCACAGGATTGGGATATGTAATTAACGACGATTATAGTTTCACACGTTTAATACGAGGATGTGCAACGTACGAGTGCTTACAAAAGACTGAACTAAAACTTACTAGATACATATAGAAAGGAACATACCACTGGAATAGAGAACCTAACATGGCATCGATACAACACAAAAATCGATAGCTATATGCGATATATCGAATATGTCGACATCCCCAGAATGTGTGGCGATTAATGCATAACTGACTCGAAAAACAACAATCTTTTTCTGAAAGTAGAATAAAAAACGAAACTAAAAATCAAGTTTTTTTCAATAATATACAACTGGAATTAATTATAATTAATGTTTATAAGAACAATTTTATATTACTATTAAAAGGAATGTTTAGAGCACTGATTACACTTACATTTCCTGGTTAGCACTTCTTATATGGCATGTTGTATTTTCCAAATTTTATTTCCAAAACATAGAAAATACCTTCCAGCCTGTGACACCACGTATACGCCAACGAATCTGCACGGTATCGTTTTCAGAATGCATTGTGATCTTTAGGATGTCAAGTTTGACGTGTGCAAACTTCATATGACCAATGAACCTTAATAGTATCAATTGCTTCGCATAACTCACAAGCCCCTGCAATAATTTTTAAGCATATTATGAGAAAATGGAAATACTTAATGCTAAAAACTCTCAATTGCTTTGAATCCTTAATAAAATTAATTTTCCTTACTCCTCTAATATTGTTGATAAAAATTATATCATAATAATGGATAATAGGAACTCAATTCACAAATATTTTAGCATAACTTGCCTACAATATAAATTGTGCTACAAAACGCTTTCTCGTTTTTTTCAACTTTTACAATTTACAAGACAGCATATACGTACATACATGGGCAATTTTGGATACACCTTCCTTCTTAAAGATCTCTTCGGTATCAGCTCCCTGCGGTTAATATATAACGGCAAAATTGTATACTTATAGTTGAATATAAAATGTTCCTGCGTGAGAAAACGAGAGAAAAGGAGAACATTTATAAGAGAACCTCTTGTGCTAGACAATTATTCCTCAGCAGTGTCTGAGAATTATTATATTTTGAAGACGCGAGATTGTACATTTGAAGCATCCACGTTAACGAAAGTAAAGTACAATAACATTCTTCGGAAAAATCTTTATTACGCGTTAGTGCCCGATAGTGCCTGTCACACGTGCATATAAATACAGATCACTTTCTCGTTCTCTCAACTTTTACAACTTTTACAAGACAGCATATATACGTACGTGTGCGATTTTGGATATACCTTCCTTCTCAAAGATCTCCTCGGCATCAGCTCCCTGCCGTCAATATATATTTCACTATAACTATCATCTATCACGCGGCGATGGTCACGACTGTCACACTGTCAGTATCTATTTTTAGGTTACCGCTGTATTCCAGCATAGATCGGTCTTTTTTAACAGCTTCATGCGTCTGTGATTGAGAAAGAAATCTGATAAGCTCTGTATACCAGCTCAATATAATGCAACATATATACGAACTAGCGTTTCGGCCCGCGCTTTGCGCGGGAATTATCATCTCATACTATTATATAAAACGCTACTGTTTGTCTGTCTGTCCGTCCGTCCGTCTGTCCGCGAACTACACATTTTCATCCCTGGGAAATTCTACCTCTATTTCATATACTTTTGGTAAAAATTTGGTCCACTAACGAATGAGTAGTTCGTGTACATACAAACAGACAGACAGACAGACGTGACTTATATAGATAGATTTGTAAAATTACTTTTACAATTTTAATATCTATAATTTTTCATGTAATTTATTTTAAAATTTTTAAATGTATATTTTATTAACATTTTAATTATTATATTATTTATTTATACAATTTTATAATTTTTCAATTTACAAAATTTCTCTGTATATTACATTTTTTGTAAAACATTTTTTACTTCCTTCTATTAGATGTCTTGATTGCTTAATTCATCAATCTTAATTTTTACACTTTCCTTTCTGGTTGCTCTAGAAAATGCCACATAAAGTTGACCATGAGCAAATACAGGATGTGGCAAATAAATCCCAACTTTTTCTAAACTTTGTTCTTGTGATTTATTGATTGTCATAGCAAATGACACTCGAATAGGAAACTGTCTTCGTTTAAACTTAAATGGCAGTTCCAAATCACTTGTAATTAAATCCATCTTTGGAATAAAGACAATCTGTCCTCGAGCAAGACCAGTTAGAACCTCTGCATAAATTAGATTATTTTTCAAATTAGTAACAATAAATCTTGTGCCATTACAGAGTCCTTTTTTAGTATTTAAATTTCTTAATAGGATTATTATAGCACTGACTTTTATTTTAAGTCGATGAACTGGCATTCCAGAAGGTGTCAGAGAGTTTAAAAACTCAGTTGGAAAATTCAATTGCTCTTGTGGATCATCACTTACAATAGAGTCAATTGAGAGATACTCTTTTTCTTCTCCTTCCATTAGACAAAGAATTTCATCATTAATTTTGAATGTATCCTCATTCTTAGGACAAAGAATAGTTCGATCTGGATTTTCTTTAATCTGTTCCATGGTGATTCTATCACCAAAAATTTCAGCAATAAGAGATTCTTTTGATATAAAATTCTGGGGAATTTCAATTGTATCAAGATGTAGTCCATCCGTATTTGATAATTTACCATCTCCGAGTTGCATTAGCCAATTTGCAAATTCTTTTTCTTCCCCAGTTCTCATATTTTGCTTTAGTTTAACCTGAGTTACATTCCTCCATATAGAACTGTATTTTACAGTCGACTCAATTATGGCTGCTTCCTGAAAGGAGATTTATTCTTCTTAAAACAATTATCATTTTAGCTTGAAATAGGTTAATATTGAGTATTAAACATAGCTTTATCGATATACAGTTATAAAAGTAAAAAAATAACGTGCATTATCTTTATGCACATATTCTAATATTATCATTTGCAAAAGTTTTCAAGTCTTTTATCTTGCGTTTACATTGACATATGTATAAGCTTTTTTGTCACATTTATTATGTGAAAATTGATTCTCAGATCTCATTGGGAACAATCCTATTCCCCTATTTAATTAAAAATATTTGATGAGAGAAAAAAAACAGAAAGAAAGAGAGAGAAAGAGAGAGAGAGAGAGAGAGAGCGAGAAAGAGAGAGAGATGAATTCCGCACCGCGCGTCTTCCGTCGTCCACGATTGTGCGGCGCGAGCGGCAACGCGGGCTCGCGCTGCGAGAGAATTCGACTCACGCCCGCTACGCGGCGCATCGTCGTATATTTTCGCATTATTAAGATTCAACATCGACCTCTATATCTAGGGCAGCGACCGTTCAAGAAAAACAACTCGAAAAAGAGATTGAATTTTGAATGTGAGAAGCCGATTAGCTTGAAACTTGGTTCAGAAGTTCGAGCCGAACATATACTCATGAATGTCACCAAGTTTTAAGCTAATCGGCTTCTCACATTCAAAATTCAATCTCTTTTTCGAGTTGCTTTTCTTGAACGGTCGCTGTACAATGATGCGAGCGAGCAATCTCAAAATTTCCTAAAAAAGTTAGAGCAACCACGGACATTTTTAAAAAAATTTGGTTAATTAATCAATAATTCTTTAAAATTTCTGCAGAGCGAGAGCGAGAGCGAGAGCGAGAGCGAGAGAGAGCGAGAGAGAGAGAGAGAGAGAGAGAGAGAGAGAGAGAGAGTTTCATATACAATTCTTTGAAATTCGGTCAAATATTTCCGGAAAAATCGAAAAAATTGAAAAACCGGTTTCCAGAAAATCGGTAGCAAAAAAACTATGCACATTATGATACTCCCCGGAAAATTCTACCCCTGTTTCATATACAATTCCTTAAGATTCGGTAAATTAATACCCGAAAAATTCTCGTAAAATTTGAAAAAATTTCAGAACCGGTTTCCAAAAAGATCGATAACGAAAAATTAAGCACGACATTTTCATCCCCAGGAAATTCTACCCCTATTTCATATACTTTTGGTAAAAATTTGGTCCACTAACGAATGAGTAGTTCGCGTACATACATACAGACAGACAGACAGACGGACGTGACTTATATATATAGATATGTATTTACAACTTTTATAAAACAATACTCTTTGAAATAATACAAGCGATAATAATTTTTATAATTACCTCTCTATATATCTTAAATGTTCATGAATTTTCTTCTAACTATATTTGTAATGTCATCAACTTTTCACGCTTGTTGAATATTTGCATCATGTGAGCACCAAAATCCTTTCAGATCTTCTCGAACATTAAATTCATCGGTATATCTAAAATAAGGCAAATTTTACGTAATGCAAAAACAGTAATTATTACTTACATCTGCTTATATATAAAATAGTGGATTATATATAATAAAAAATCCTACTAACCTCGCAAAACACACCACACGAACACACATCACATCACGCGATACACGCGCGAAATTCGCCAAACTCGTCGCGATCTCGATCGCCGTCGTCACTTCGATCCTTGTGTGACGCGACCGAAATTCGGAATTAAACCATCGTATTTAATGGTGAGAGATCACATTAATAATAACTTTCACATTAATATTAACCTCCTAACGACACGACGCGAACTGTCACATCACGATTGATCATGACACACACGCACGAAACTCGCCGAAACTCGCCGCGATCTCGCGATCGCCGTCAATCTCGACCGCGCCAGCCAATCACACACGCGGAAAAGCGTCAACACTACGTGCGAGACATTCGACTGGAAACGCTCACTTCTCGCGTACACATGGATTTTTTTATATAGGATAAATTGAAAACGATACGACAAAAAAGATTGAGGAAAAAGAAAGAGGTAAATTTTTGTTTGTATTAGATTTTGTCTAACATAATTTGAACTTGTTTAATATCTATTCATGTATTTTTGAAAATATTTTTAAATAATATGATTATTTTATATTAATAGGGACATAGAAAGTCTGAAGAATACCACAAACAAATTAAATGGTCAAGCAGTGAATTATAAATCATCTGATTTATTGTTAGAAAGTAATTTTCTGAAAAGGTGCAACATAAACATTTTCTAATGTTTGTAATATTTTATTTTGTAATAAATATATATATATATATATATTTATATTTTGTCACTTTTGTCTTTATTTATATCTTACATATATACATATCTTATTTTTTTCAGCAAGCGACACAAATCGATACAAACATATTCTGTCTTCGTTATTCATTGGAGTTTAAAAACTTTTTAAAAAGTATATATCTATCCTATATTTATTCTCTAATTTTAACATTTCCGTAATCTATAATATAATATAATTTTAATATAATTTTAATATAATATAATTTTAATATAACTACCCAGTAAACACAAAGTAACAATAATATAACTGTTTTGTTATAATTTCTTACTCAACAATATAACTGTTTATGTACAAAGCATGTTATATTACAGTTATATTATGAGTGGAAAATTATAATATAACAATTATATTATTGTTACTTTGTGTTTACTGGGTATTAATCGCCATGTTGCATGCTTTATTTTTTTGTGCAGCAATTTCAAGTCAATCAGTTTGCGCCCCTCGTATCTAGAGGCCCTCTACTCGCTACCCGACGGACGCGAGACTCGAGAGAAGCCTCAACTAAGTCACGTAACTTGATTGGCTGGCGCCAGCGCATATATGCGCCGGCGCCAGCCAATATATATTAGCGCGCGTCAATATGGCTATAATTGCCTACACATATTTCCATTTCATTGGCAAAAATGTGGACTAAATATTTTACGACAATGGTTTCTAACAGATTGTGGCAACTTTTATGGCAATAAGTATGCCACAAGTTTTCCGCTTTATTCCGCTCGTTTATGAAAACAACCGTTGTCTGCATAATGCCTTTACGTTGCCCTAAACGAAATTACTATTGTTCCGGTGACAGCAACATGATGGCAACTGAAGGGAAACTTGTGCCAAACAACCATTTCCTTTTTATGCTAAAGAACGCCTGGCTATCTGGGAAGTGCAGGAAGTTGAGAATTGGACACGAGTGCGGAGCGATCACCCGCACGAGTGTCCAATTTTCAACCCGCATTTGTTACACACCCTATTTTATATTACAAAGTGTGTGGAAAGTGGCCTATTGCGTGCGCGCCATCTGTGCGACGGATGGCCGATTTCGCACGCGCGAGAGATTTCTCACTCGAGGCCGTGACCTCGATCTTGCTTTTGTCAGTCAAATCAATCTGAATGATACGTAAGGATCAACTTGACCTCATAACAATACAACATACAAGATATTTTGCACTTTGTGCCAATATACTGCAAAGTACTACTTTGGGGCCTCATAACTCAAAAAGTACTTGGTAGAAGAACACTTAATTATAGTGTTTTGGAAAGCCCTCGAGATAATCTACAAGAATATGTAATAAGAAGAGGTACATTTCATTTAAGAAATTGAAAGTCACCTTTACGTGACCTTCAACAAACTGTTCAAGGTCAAACCAATAATACCATCTTATGTCCCCCTTGAAACCATACAACTTTTGTCTGAAACATTTTTGTATATGGAGCTTAGTTTTTGAGATATTTTGCTGTCTAAGTTAAAATGGGACGGCCTGTATATATATATATATATATATATATATATATATATATATATATATATATACATATATATATGAGGTTTCTCCGTAGCTCTCGGCGGGGGAACAGGTGGATAAATGGTAGGAGAGTGAAAGGAGATGAAGGGAAAGACTGAGAGGTGAGGAAGGTGTTGACTGAAGGGGGTAGATAGGGAAGTGCGAAAGGAAGACGGAAGAATGGAGGCGAAGCGGAAGGTGATCTGGAGGAGACGGGAAACGTTGGTGAAGTGGCACGTGGAAAGTGAGGTTAGGGAGAAAGGCGGGATTGAAGGAATGGAGGTAGCAGCCCAGGTTACACGACAAGGGCAAACGTGTTTTCGGAAAGTGAAAGTAAAATTTTCTGCGCGTGAAAATATTGTAATATCTGCAATAATAATTGCTTTCCAAATCTCGAGGTACGTGATTATAAAGAGTAATGCATGCTGAACACGAATCCAGTATAGTTTTTTCATTATTGTTGATGTCTAATATTTCGTGGACGATCAAACCTGAAACTTATGTTTGGGGCTTATCCGCCAGTAAGTACCCGGGTCAGTTTGTATAGGAGGGAAATGGTATATGCACACATCGTCGCAAAACGGGTGTTTTGGCCGACCAAAAAGATGGCGGACCGTTGTTTTTAAGATCGCTCGCGCTCACGGCACGTCGGCGAGGTACGGCGAGGCACGGCACGGCTCTGAGATTCCGTGACTTCTGCGCGAGAGTTGACATGCCGCGCGCGTGGTGGATCGTCCCGGCCGCGGTAGATCGTCATTGTTGGTCGTTGTGTCAATGTCAGTGTAGTGGTGGTGGTGTCGGTGGTGGTGGTTGTGGTCGTCGTCGTCGTCGTCGTCGTCGTCGTCATCGTCGTCGTCGTCGTCGTGGTGGTGGTGGTGGTCATGGCCGTCGTCATCGTCGTCGTATTTTTGTATAACCAAATATTGTCGTCAGTAACAGCTCTTGTGCCCAAATTTTTAATTTTTTTTTGTTTTGGAAGTTAAAACCGATCTAGCCCTTTACATTTTGTGCGTACTTTAATTCTGTACCAAATTTTTGCAATTCTGTAAAGCCAATTAAAAGTGGTTTGCTTTTAACTAAATGTCGGTAATTACTGCCACTACAGCATCCCCTTAAGGGGATCTTATAGTGAAGGCCGAACTTCCTCGATGTCGATAATGTCGAACATTTTTAATTCCGTTCTAATTCGTTTTCTATCATTTTCTATATTACCGGCCTTATCTGCCCTTGTCTAATGAGAGGCATCTGTCCTTGTTTCAATTGCTGCGCCATCTCTCGCTACACGCCATACTGCTCTTCTTGCCATTCCGCATATATATTTGCATGTATAAAAGTTAAAACAATGACACTTTTTTTCTAGACTTCTAATCGTAGTTGTAATTGCACGATATTGTTCTTCAATGTTTTTCCTAGAGGGCTAGATTCTCATTTTGTATATATATATATACTGCAACATTTTTGTATAACCAAATATTGTCGTCAGTGACAGCCCTATGTGCCCAAAATTTTAATTTTTTTTTCGTTTTGGAAGTTAAAACCGATCTAGCCCTCTACATTTTTGTGCGTACTTTAATTCTAGACCAAATTTTTGCAATTCCGTAAAGCCAATTAAAAGTGGTTTTGTTTTAACTAAATGTGCCACTATAGGATGCTCAAGGAGATGTTGGAGCCGTAGCCGAACTCGATCAGCGTCGATAAAAAAGTGCTCACCGATTCTTACACATACATACAGAGCACCTCTTGCATCTTCCACTGGTTTAAGTAATATCTTTTTTTTTAGGCTTCAAATCTTACTTATAATTGCACGATATTATTCCTGACAGTTTTTTTGTAGAGGGCTGTATCACTATTTTTTATAAAAAAAACTGCAGAATTTTTGTATAAAGCAAATATTGTCGTCAGATTAGGACAATATTTATAAAAATAAATTTTTTTTTAGTTTATCAGAAAAAATGATGTACAGCCCTCTACATTTTTGTGCGTACTTTAATCGTGTAAAAGGATTTTCCATTCTGTTCAGCCAATTCAAAGATATTGCTTAGACCGATTATGCCAGTGTTGCTGTCACTCCAGGATCCCCTTAATGGTCAATACTCAATCTACATCTAAATTTAAGTGTTGACACTTAACTTTGATGACAAACACTAAACTTACGCCCGAGTGTTAACACTCAAATTTAGGTGTCAACCATCAAAGTTGAGTGTACTTTTTCATAAGGGATTGCAACCACCGTGTGTCCGTTTCCTACTGTGTTTGATTATCACTGTGTCCGAGGCAAATGTGTCCGACTGTTAAGGCCATTGCACGTAACAAAGTTTTAGTCATAATTGTAAGGCCGTAAGAAAATAGATCAATCACAGTCGATTATTTTTTTTGAGCTCGAAGAATAATCGAGTGTGATTGGTCTATTTTCTTACGGCCTTACGATTATGACTAAAACTTTGTTACGTGCAATGGTCTTTACTGTGTCCGATTGTAATCACGGTGTGTCCGTTTCCTACTGTGTCCGATTGTCACTGTGTTCGATTTATTTAACCTGCTGTGTCAGATTTATTCTGTGCGTAACTGGGATCTTCCCACCGAAATTACAGGTTGTGATAATAATTAATATCAATAAAAATTAATGTCGGTATATTGCACATCACAAAAATGTTAAAAAATTATTTTTCCCAACTTTGAACGTAAGTTGTCCCATTGCGCCATATCCGTCATTTTGTTTTTGAAAAATTACACACCGTGTTCGTAATCAGCGACCTCGAAAACATATATCTTTTCGATTTTTATGCAATTCGGGAGGTCGATTATTGTGTATCTTGAAACGAGGTAAAAATTATAAAAGTGAGCAGATTTACTAGATTTCGCAAATAAAATCGTAGATATACTTTAGTAAATTTTATTATAAATTATAAATTTTTACCTCGTCTCAAGGGGCTCGGTTGCTATCCTGAAACAAGGTAAAAATTACAAAAGTGAGGACATTCACTAAAGTATCTACGATTTTATTTGTCAAAATCTAGTAAATCTGTTCACTTTTGTAATTTTCATTTCGTTTCAAGATACACAATTAACCCCAAGTGCTGCGTTCCGATATTTACTGCCAGCAATAAAAATTTATAGTTTACGTCACATTACACTATAGATTTTCAGTTGGCATTGAATAACGGAACAGCCAAGATACGCAATCAAGCTCCCAATAATTCATCAATTTAGGCCACGTTTTAGCCGAAATTCCCCACTGTGTGCCGTGTGTACAACGATCGGTTAAGGTGATCCTAAAGCGAAGGCCAAACTTCCTCGGTGTCGGTAATGTCAACATTTCTAATCCTGTTTTCTATGTCATATATCTATATCTGTCCTTGTCTAACAAGAGGCATCTGTCCTTGTTTCGATTGCTGCGCCATCTCTGCTTACTAGCCTGCGTGTATATTTTTGTGGAAAATATACATGATTTCTTCAAAGCTCTAAATTTTTTTTCCAGGCTTTCAATCTCAATTTCGAAGGTACGTTATTGTTTGTGCACGTATTCTGAAGAGTGGGAACATTTCATTTCGTACATATAACTTTTATACAACTGTTTATATTAGAAAATAAGGTTATGAGGTGACAGCATTTTTACATTTTTTTCAATTATCACTAATTTTTTATAATCCCACTCTTCATTAGTACCTATACTTCTGTAAAAGGATTTTGCGATCTAAAAAGCCGTTTCAAAGAACGAGCTTTGACTGCAATTGTCGGTAATTTGGGTCAGTTTAGGATCCCCTTAAAGACGCCCACGAAATTAATCTAATATATGAATTTTTTTAAGCTCAGCGTTTAAACAATACTAAACGCTGGACTCATAAACGACAATTTGTACGATCGGTTTCTTGGACGGCGGGGATGTTGCTGATGCGGCGATGTCGCGCAACACTGCTTCGATAGCTTCCTCCCAGTCCCGATCTTTTATAACACTCCGGTCGATGGACGCAGACCATCTCAAACGCGGCATAGATATGATCGTCAGTACTTTCCTGAAATTAGCGTTTCATTGTTAATCTCCTCCAAACAACTTCTTTGAAATTACAGTGCAATAGAAAAAATTTAATAATGACATTTTATATAGCTATAATTATAGAGAAATTGATAAAGAGAGAGATACCGCAGATCAGAGTGCAGCGCTGACATGTCGCCGCCCGCTTGTTCGCCAAGTTTCCTGAGAGTTTCAGCTAATGGGCCACTTAGTCTTTGCAACCTCCTCCAGGACTGAGCGTATTGTCGTCTGACAAGTTCGATGATAGTGCTAGTCAGCGCCAAGCCGACTAAGATGTATAAGGTACACAATAAAGTGTACTTTGGCTTCTCTAAATATGATTAACAGAAACTATATAGTTAATACAGTAACATTAAATTTTTCACAGACAGATATTAATGAATTATCTACTAAAATCTATTTTTATCGAAACTAGCTCCTATCTTTATTCACAACTATCTACATTTACTATTGTCATTTACTAATATGACTATTATCATATGATAAGGATACGTCGGGATCGAGAGCGGAGATCAATCGCGGGATAGAGGAAATAGATCGGTACAACGATATTTCACTACTGCCAGGTATATTTGCCGAAATAATCGCGCGTTACAAAATTCACGTGAATCACGGTCGTGGATACACGAGCGGTCTGTCTGTGGAAGTCGCGATAAGCGCCACGGTCGCTCTCAAGTCGATGGATATGTAGCGCGAGACATCTATCATGATCGCTTCAATCCGTGTGGCCGATACAGCGCCGGATGGCGCCACTCAGACCGAGTGTGCGTATGGACGCGGGAACATAATTTCCTAACACGCCCCCTCAATGCGCACACGGTTAACTCCTCCTGAGCTATGATGCGCTGGTAATTCCTAGACCCTCAACGCAGTTCCAATGGCTGGTGGCCGGCAGTGCCTTCGTCAGTATGTCAGCCACCATCTCGTTGGTGGGCACATGCTCCAGAGTCACCAAACCCTCGGCGACAGACTGCCTAAGGAAGTGATACCTTATATCGATGTGCTTGGTGCGGGGATGGTACATGTGATCGAGCGCCAGGTACCGCGCGCCTCGGTTATCGATATATAGCACAGCGTCAGCCATGCGGTCTAGTCCTAACTCGGTGAGAAGACTGCGCAGGTAAAGCCCTTCCTTAACCGCCTCCGTCATGCTGACGTACTCCGCCTCCGTCGAGGACAACGCCACAGTGCGCTGTTTCTGAGACTTCCATGAAATGGCTGCACCGCCGAGTAGGAAAGCGTACCCGGTAAACGAGCGTCGGTCAATCGTGCAACCGCCCCAATCCGCGTCTGAATATCCGGTTAGCGGCTGGTTAGTCCTGAAAAATAGCAAACCCAAATTTGTGGTACCCGCCAAATACCTAAGCACTCGCTTTGCAGCCAGCCAATGCTTTTTCCTCGGGTTATTGTTGAACTGCGCCAATCTGGACACGGTGTTTGCTATGTCTGGCCTCGTGGCGACGGCCAAGTACATGAGGGCGCCGACGAGCTCCCTGTATGGCCAGGAACTAGCCTCCGTACCTACCGGAGCCTCTGGTGGGTCCTTTGAGTGGAGCTCCGAGGGTGTCGAGATTGGATTACATTAGTCCATCCCATATCTCGCCAGCTCGTCCAGTGTGTATCCCTTCTGGGTGAGAAGGATTCCGTCTCCTTCTTGAGCGATCTCGAGCCCAAGGCAACGTTTGGCTATGCCGAGGTTCTTGATCTCGAAATCCTCCATTAAGTTCCTCCTGACTTCTGTCATCCATCGCTCGTTTCGGAAAGCCACCAATATGTCGTCCACATAAATCAGTAGCAGAAGGATGTCTTCTTTACGACGTGCCAGGTATAAGCACGGCTCTCCGCATGTCGGTGAGAACCCCATGCTCTCTAGTTTTTCTTTCAGTCGAATTTACCATTGTCGACCGGCTTGGCGTAGACCGTATAGGGCCTTCTTCAGTCGACAGGCATCTCCGCCCAATCTTAGAATTCTTATCATCGTCTTGGCTCGACTCTTCACCTCAGGAATGATGCCCTTCTCAAGAACTAACCGTTCGAGCGTATCCAACAGCATATCCGGGACATCCATGATGACCTCTTCTTCAAGGTTCCCGTTCAGGTAGGCTGTGACAACATCGAACTGCCAGATGGTTAGGTTGAGCTCGGCTGCGAGGGCCAGCAGCAACTTAATAGACTCAAGTCGAGCCACAGGTGCAAACGTGCGGTGGTAATCAACGCCGAATCTCTGGCTAAACCCCTTAGCAACAATTCTAGCCTTTCGCCTCTCGATGGATCCATCTGTGTCATACTTGTTCGTCAAAACTACCCGGCAGCCCACACTCTTCTGGCCCTCAGATTTCTTGATGATGTCCCAAGTATCATTCTTCACCAGACTCTCCACCTCGGATAGTATGGCATCCTTCCATTCCTCGCGTTCCTCACTGGACATTGCCTCACGTAAGGACACTTCAGCGATGCCGGCAAACATCTCCTGCAGAGGCTCCTGCGGCAGGGCTGCATCGAGGAAGACGTCATCGTCCAGCTCGTCGTTGATCACTTCCACTGGTACATCAGCATGGTCCGGCTCGCTACCTGTATATGTCTGGTATACCTTACGAGGGCGCCCCCTTACACCGGTACGCACTAATCTAGGTCGCCCACGCGCACGCCGGGCGCTTCCTGTGACCACCGGCGGTACCGGCCGATGATCCAGAGTTGGTGGAGACACTGGTGAAACGAGTGCCCCTTGTCGCTGCTGAGGCACGGGTCCAGGCAAGTGGTCCGAGCTTCCGGCATCCTCGCCTGAGCGCTCCTCCACCCTCAACAACTCATTAACCTCATTTTCATCGGCTATACCTTCGGGCGCCGCCTCGAGGAACTTAACATCTCTCGCAACGATAGCTTTCTGGTCCTCAGGCATCCACACACGGTATCCCTTGGACTCTCGTGGGTACCCAATGAGCACTCCTTCGGCTGACCTAGGTGCAAACTTGTCCTTTGTGGGGTCCTTGTCAAGGACAAACACCTTCGTTCCAAACGTTCTAAGGTGATCCAGCTTCGGTATCTCGCCAGTCCACTTCTCGTAGGGGGTAAGGCTTCCCAGACTACTGGACGGACAGCGATTCCGTATATGACAAGCGGTGGCGACTGCATCTGCCCAGAACATCGAGGACAATCCGGATTGCAGCATCAAACAGCGCGACATATCTAGGAGAGTTCGGTTCATGCGCTCAGCGACCCCATTTTGCTGAGGGGTGCGAGCGACCGTCAACCGTCGCTTAATCCCGAAATTCGCCAATAGAGAATTTATCTCGTCGTTGAGGTACTCTCTACCGTTGTCGGACTGCAAAGCCTTAATGCTTTTCCCGGTCTGTCGCTCAACAAAGTTCTTGTAATGCGGGAGGGAACACTCACCGCTTACATACTCCCACAGATCACCTTTTATCAGCACGGCTTCTATCTGCATTCGCCACGTGTCATAATTGTCCTTCGTCAGGAGTTCAATTTTAGCCGGGTTTACCATACTCATTGTTTCTCACGGCAAAATGTCACTTTATCACGAGCACGTGGTAACGCGAAAAGTATCGGTATCGAAAGCACACGGCAGCGTAAGCACACGCGCCTCGATTCTTATCACAAATGCGTGGTAACGTAAATTATGCCGAAGCCTACGCGGGGACGCAAGTAACGCAATTTTTCGGGCCGCACACGGTAGCGCAAGCACACGTTACTTGGCTCTCATCACAAGCACGCGGCGGCGCAACTCTGCCACGGCACGTGGCAACACAACCTCGAGTTCGATCGCGAGATCAATCGCACCTCGCACGTCCTGAGCCCATAACCTGATAAGGATACGTCGGGATCGAGAGCGGAGATTAATCGCGGGATAGAGGAAATAGATCGGTTCAACGATATTTTACTACTGCCAGGTATATTTGCCGAAATAATCGCGCGTTACAAAATTCACGTGAATCACGGTCGTGGATGCGGTCTGTCTGCGGAAGTCGCGATAAGCGCCACGGTCGCTCTCAAGTCGATGGATATGTAGCGCGAGACATCTATCATGATCGCTTCAATCCGTGTGGCCGATACAGCGCCGGATGGCGCCACTCAGACCGAGTGTGCGTATGGACGCGGGAACATAATTTCCTAACATCATATATTATATTATTATAACAAAACTGCCTTTTCGTATTTTTTCATGCTTTAAGGTTCCTGGGTACCCGAGAAAAAAAGATTATATATACTTATATATAAATATATATGATTATATATAATGCAATTATATATGAATTTAATTGTCTCTATAATGTTTCATATACAATTTAACATGATTATATATGAGTTCTTATAATTTATATATAAATTATATATAAAAAGCATTTTGCCAGGCAAGGTAATGGAGCAGAGTCGAATTTTGTAAAAGGTTTGGGAATGTTCCCCGAAAAAACGCCTTGTAAACCCCAAGGAAATACAATAAACGAGATATACAATACAATATAAAAAGCATTTATCCACATCACGGTCGTAAATACAGGTCTGGAAACTCTAGTAGTGGGGGGTGACTCGCTTAGTGAAGTCATTTTATATAATTGACATTATCACCACCTGGAGCGCTGGAGGTTAGAGATTTTTTAAATAACGCAAATACATATTAAATATATTGACATATAACATGTTATATAACATATTACATATTGACATATTGAATGTAACGAACGTACGAAGTCCTAGAAAGTGATTAAATTGACAATGAAATTAACGAAATATTGTACGTGTCGTGCCGAATTGCAAGACTGGGTGCAAAAGTCTGAAAGTAAATTGTTCAGTTTTTAAAGCGCCAAAACGTGACGAATTGCGTAAAAAATGGATATCCGCGATAGCTTATGAGCATATAAACGTACCTTTTAGGATACAGCAAATTTTGAAATATTGAATTTTTTCTTTCAGTTGCTGATAAGTCTTATTTTGTCACATCAAATGGATTCAGATGATCTCGAACGCCAGTACGCCTCTTTACCATCTCATATATTGCTATCAAGAACAATATCAGCAACTTGTACAGAACATTGTATCCAGTCAAACGAATCCACAAGTAGCACAAAGATTAGCGAATGCATTCACCGAGCTAACGACAAATATAGACTTTAGTATGGACTTGAATAAAACCGTCCTCAGAGATTGAAGTTCAAAAGTAATTTCAATTTTGTCGTGAACGTACAAGGATTTTTAATGGTTAAGTAAAATATAGAAATTAAAATGTAAATAAACAAAAATAAAATTATTATTTAAACAATACACGCGTGGATTTAATGCTTAACGCTTGGAATTTTTTAACGAATTTAGTTAACGACGTATTTGTAGAAAAATCGAATTAGTTCAGTTCCTTGCTTTAATCATATTAATCATATATACGGTGTACGATGAGTGTTTTTGACATATATAAGATGTATTTTATTTTATTTATGGATGTTTTTGCAAAAAAGGGACTTAAGCATAATAAGCTTTTTATTTTCTTTTCGTATAATAATTGTAAAAAAAAAACTAATCAGAATTAAACTAAAAACGGTGTAAGACTACAAGGCGGATCTCTTGCTATCACTCATCCACATTTGAACTCATTTAAAACGTTGATTGAGCCAACTTTTTTACAAAACTTGCTGCTTTTTGCATATACTATTATCTATCTTACATTTATTATAAAAATATTGTATTGTTTAAGGCCTCCGCAATGAACAATATAAGGAACAAAAGAACAAATATTAGCGATTAATATTATGCTTGATTTTTTATTCTTAATCGCTAATATCTGTTCCTTGCTCCTTATATTTTTCATTGTGCGGGAGCCTTTACGGTGAAACGGATTAGTGGACAACGCGTATGTGTGATAAAAAATCCTTGCAACGCAGCGACGTGCGCGGTCATATGGCAAACCTATGAAAATATCGCCATTAAGCGAGTCACCCCCACCACCAAAAAAACGGACGAGTTTCCGGACCTGTATTCACGACCGTGATCCACATAGATTATATATAATTATATATATAACCATATATAAACACAACACATGTGCATTATGTATATTACACTTTTAAATTCGAATTGTCCGATAGATGGCATCTGATAGGATTTATTTCTCGTATTTAAAATTTAACGAACAGTGATATAAGGACGGTATCAAGAGACACGGCAGTGTCTCACGCTAAACAGTGCCAAGTTATAATAATATGGGATAAATCATTTCACTTTTGATTCTATAACTTTTGAAAAAATATACATTTAATTTATCCCCAGATAGCAAAGCGTGTCTGAGCAAATCTATGATTGCTTATGATGCTGGCAACTTGCCGTACATTTGCTTCAATTGATTTCGTGTAATTTAATATTTGAAGCAACACGCAGGCAACATTGGTTATATGTATTGCCAGCAATTTGTCGGCAAGAGAGCAGCATCAAATTTACTTCGCGTTGTTAACAATATAACAGCGTTGTATAATCTTGTGAATTATTACAGCAACATGACAGCAACAGCTCGAATTTTGAATCAGACGATTTTAGACCGTAGCATAAGTTGCCAACAAGTTGCTAGCAAGTTGCTATACAAAATTGTTATATCGTAAAGGCATCAACTTGCCGACAAATGCGGACTCAGTTGCCACAATTCTGGTAGCAACACATACTATGTTGTCGGCAACATGCCAGCAATAATGCAAACACATTGCTATCTGGGTCAATACTTTATTATTGAAGTTAACAGTTTTTTTTTCAATATATTGATTATATATGGTCATATATGATTATATATATTTTTACATATGGGGCATTCCACGCCAATTCGCAAGGGGTCAAACTTTGACCTTTTTATTTTTGATGGCCGCTCGTTTTTTAACAGGTCTTTACGAGTATTAGACCCCTGTTAAATTGTTTCTATAATAAATGTAGCGTTTCCGAAATAGAGCCTGCGCAAAATGAAGACTGCAAAATTTTCAATGAATTTTTTCGCTTATTAGACAACGTCTAAGAAAAAAATTCATTGAACATAAAATACGCTATTTAGATTATAGTTTTTAAAAAAAATTATCCCAAATTTTTATAATAATGATTTTAAACTAATAAAGTAAAAAAACACAAAAATTTGAATATCTCGAAAACCCCATTTTCTATTTTTTTGAAATTTATAGGGAATATTCTAGGGAGTATTAGAAAAATTTTAAGATTCGGCGGCGATTTCATAATTTTTTTGTCTCAATACTTGAAATCGCCGCCGAATTTTTGACAAGTCGGTACGATCAAACAAAAAGAATACCTCAGACTCAACGTGTCCACTGCGTCATATTAAATCATACAAAAAATTATAAATTAATTGTTAAAGATTACTCATTTTCAAATGATTATACTGAGCACAAAATAATAAAATTATAAATAATATGTTCTTAAACAAATGTACTTATTGAATTAAACTTCCTCATAAATCTATTTTTTTCGCCTTTCCCACACTATTCATCGCAATTGTCGTGTGCTATGCCGAGATCTTCATCATGCTTTAGTAAAAAAGTATATCTAAATCGATTCAGAATTGCCTAAAACGCGTTTTTAACTACACTTTTGTGAGTCAAATATTACTACTGTCTCACAAAAAAATTTATAAAAAATTCCCAAAAATTCTGCGCAACTTCCAACTAATCTTAAAATTCTTCTAATATTCCCTAGAATATTCCATATAAATTTCAAAAAAATAAAAAATGGGGTTTTTGAGATATTCAAATTTTTGTGTGTTTCTTTACTTTATTAGTTTAAAATCATTATTATAAAAATTTGGGATAATTTTTTTTAAAAACTATGATCTAAATAGCGTATTTTATGTTCAATGAATTTTTTTCTTAGACGCTGTCTAATAGGCGAAAAAATTCATTGAAAATTTTGCAGTCCTCATTTTGCGCAGGCTCTATTTCGAAAACACTACATTTATTATAGAAACGATTTAACAGGGGTCTAATACTCGTAAAGACCTGTTAAAAGACGAGCGGCCATCAAAAATAAAAAGGTCGAAGTTTGACCCCTTGCGAATTGGCGTGGAATGCCCCATATATAATCTCATTATATATGTTTATATATGATTATATATAATTATATATGTCATATATGATCATATTACACAGTGTGACAATTTTCCACCCAGACTTTCCTCATAAAATCTAAACAATTCAATATTTTTTAAAATTCTTTGTTTGTTTATATATATATATATAATATAAGGACATTCCACGTCAACTGAGACAGAGCTATGTCCAAAATTTGTCACGACCAAAAAAATCGTTCCTGGGCTCAAAATGTTCGTACTCTCATGTACTTTCGAAGGTCATGTGGCGCTTGTGGAAAATTCAAAATGGCGGTCAATAGGGAGCCGATTAACCCCATTAAATATCATATTTCATCCAGAAAATGACGATCCCCAAAATTTGTCACGACCAAAAAAATCGTTTTAGGGCTGAAAATGTTTGTACTCCCATGTACTTTCGAAGGTCACATGGCGTTTGCGGAAAATTCAAAATGGCGGGTTAAATATGGCCGTAATGCAGAAATGTCACTTGATTCGGATGAAACTCGGTACTAGGGGGTTTTCGAGGTCGCTGATTCCGAATGTGAAGTCGAAATTTGGAAATACAAGATGGCGGATTTAATATGGCCGATTGAAATGCAGAAATGTCACTTGATTCGGATGAAACTTGGTACTAGGGGGTTTTCGAGGTCGCTAGTTCCGAATGTGAAATCGAAATGTGGAAATTCAAGATGGCGGATCCAATATGGCCGACCGAAATGCAGAAATGTCACTTGTGTAGTAAATATGGTCGGCGAGAGAGGGCGGGAGTGAGTGAGGCCCGGGATAGCGAGTAGGGGGGAGTCGTGTGGCAGAGCCCGCAGGAAGAGCACGTATGCGGTGAGCTCGGCGCGAAGATACTTATGACTACGAATGTTCTTAAGACAACGTCTTACGTTACATTCGCGATTTGTGAGAGAGTGCGGAATAATTGTTTTTGTCGAACAGCTTCTCTGAAGCTTAAGTACTGAATACTATTACTTTCATAGACCTGACGAGAGTGAGAATTATTATTTTCCCCTTCCATGCAAAGACACCCGCATTAACACTAGAGGCAAGAAGACCATTAAGTTCTACAATTCTCAGAAGTGGGATAAGTGACCAAGATCGCGCGCCTCGTGTGCCTGATTGTGCTACGTAGAAGAAGCGGATCTGGTCAAGATGGATACCCGTGAATTTTCTATCGCGGCTCTTAGGGAGATGTGCAAGTGGAAGGGTCTGCCCGTGAAAGGAAATAAGCTAGATATTATAAGAAGCTCGACAAACATGACGCCAGCGGGTCTTGGAGGGAGGAAATCAAGCGCCTCGGGTCCGACGACAGTGAAGGGACAAGAGGATCCGACGAGCTAGCGAATTCGTCATGGCGGGAAAATGGGCGGGAAAATGACGGAAGGAGACCGCCAAGATGCGCAGGATGATGTGCGCGGTGAGATGGATCGTTCCATTCCAGCCATACGTTTGCAAGAGCCCCTGATCGGTATAGAGGATTCCGGCGATGTCGACACTACCGACCGGTCACGTACCGAGAGAGAGCTGCCTCTGTCACAATGGAGAAGAGAGCAGGAGCTATTACGACGTGAATTAGACATTACCAGACGAGAGAGAGATATGGCGATGCAGTCATCGGCGACATCGAGAGTAAACAATAACTTCTGGTCGAATTTCAAACAACCAATTAGCGCCATAAGCGAGTTAGTAAGTGATTTCGCGGGTGAACGTGACGCTTTCGACCGGTGGGCGAGGCAATTTAACCTAGTGCGGCAGACGTATTCGTTAGATGACAATGCTGCGCGAGTGCTGATTGGTTTAAAGGTCAAAGATCAAGCGCTGAAGTGGTTCCATTCCAGAACAGAGCATCTAGAGACCCCAATCGAAGATTTATTAGAGCAGATGCGTAACTTATTCGATGTCTGGCCGGCTAAAGTTGAGTCCCGGCGACAGTTCGAGAAGAGAGAATGGAAGAGCGACGAAACATTCGGCACATACTTTTACGACAAAGTGATTCTGGCAGGACGAGTACCGGTGAATGAAGACGAGCTGGTAGATTATTTGATCGACGGGATTCCTGACAGATTTCTTCAGAATCAAGTCCGAATGCAGCGGTTCGAGAGAAAAGATATGCTGTTGAGAGCGTTCGAGAATGTTAAGTTGCGGCCCGAAAATAAAGGGAAGCACGGACATGATAGCAATGTTGTTGCATCCGACAAGTCAAAACAAGGGAAACCAGGAGTCCCACGGAAGGACGAGAATAAAGCAGAGGGAACGCGGTGTTACAACTGCAATCAGACGGGACATCGGATGAAGGAGTGTACTAAGCCAAAGAGGGATCGAGGATCCTGTTACGAGTGTGGAGCTCAAGGGCACGGTATACGAGACTGCCCGCAGAGACAGAAGAAGACGACCCCGACAACGGAGACGGAGCCGAAGCAGAGTACTCCGCAAGTAACAAGTGTCACCGATCAGTTTGTCGCGGATAATGAATATTTAAAGATCGTCGATTTCGAAAGAATTGGTGGCGCGACTAATTATCATTTCCGTTTAGATACTCAGTTAGATACTGCGAGTCCAATTAGCCTGATTAAAGAAAAGTTTGTTCCGCGTGATTGGGTTGAGAAAATAGCGTGTGAACGATATGAAGGAATTAACGGTTCGGTCGTAGAAATCGTAGGCGTTGCTAAGTTAAAAGTTACGTGCGAAGAAGCGACACCCGGCGACGTAATTTTAAGAGTCGTTACAAATGGCACAATAAAACATAGCGCTCTCTTAGGTAGGGACGCTTTAAAGATCTTAGGGTTAGGTTTGGCGAAACTTCCGGACAGAAAGGAATCAGTGTTGGAAAATGAAATCCTGAATGTGGAGCCGAGTATATTTAGTGGCGGCGAGATAGACAAGTTAGATATTAATCCGGAGTTACCATCTAAAGTACGAAATAGGGTTAAGGAGACTATCCGAGCGACTTTTATTTAGAAGCGAAACGACCCGAGGTTCCAAAGATTAAAGCTAAGTTTAAGATTAAGGTTAAAACTGAGCAACCATTCCATTTTACTCCAAAAAGATTGTCTTATGATGAAAAGAATAAATTACGTGAGATTATTAATAAATTGTTGAAAAACGGAATAATTCGTCCGTCAAACTCTGAATATGCTTCTAGAATTGTTCTAGTGAGAAAACGGGATGGCAGTTTGCGTTTATGTATTGATTATCGGCCTTTGAATAAAATTACAGAACGCGATAATTTTTCTTTGCCGATTATTGAGGAGCAAATAGACGAGTTACAAGGTAAACGCTATTATACATTACTTGACTTAAAGGATGGTTTTCACCACGTTTATATGGATGAAGATAGTATTAAGTATACATCTTTTGTTACTCCGTTTGGGCAATACGAGTGGGTTAAAATGCCTTTTGGTCCGAAAAACCCTCCAGCCTGTTTCCAACGACATGTTAGCGATACTTTAAAAGAACCTTTTAAGTCAAGTAACGTAGTCACATATTTCGATGATGTTGTTATATCAACTGATACACTCGAAGAACACTTCGAAATATTAACCAAAGTCCTCCAAATATTTACGGACAATTTATTAAAATTAAGACTGGATAAGTGTCACTTTGTTTATGAAGAGATTGAATTTTTAGGTTATGTCGTATCAGCTAAGGGCATACGTCCAACTGAATCGGGCATTCTGGCGGTAAGAAATTTCCCAACCCTACAATGTGTAAGAAACGTGCAAAGTTTTTTAGGTCTAAGCTCATATTTTCGGAAATTCATACCAGGGTTTTCATTGACTGCTGCTCCACTATACGCTTTATTAAAGAAAGGGGTAACTTTCGAGTTTGGGTTTGAGCAAATGGAGTCATTTGAAAAGTTGAAGCAAGAATTAACGAAAGCACCTATTTTGGCCATTTATAATCCTAAAGACGAGACTGAATTGCATTGTGATGCCAGTTCTCTGGGGTTTGGCGCAGTATTATTTCAAAAGAAGGTGGATAATAAATTCCATCCATTATTTTATTTTTCTAAAAAAACTACAGAGGTAGAAGCCCGTTATCATAGTTATGAGCTAGAGACTTTAGCTATCATTTATGCGTTAAGACGGTTTCGTGCATACCTGCAAGGCATTCCCTTAAGATCGTGACAGATTGCAGTGCATTAGTTATGACCCTTAATAAGAAGGAGATAAATCCCCGAATTGCAAGATGGGCGTTAGAGCTCCAAAATTATGATTATACGACCGAGCACAAGTCCGGTAAGCGAATGCCACATGTGGATGCACTCAGCCGAATTCATCACATATTAGTATTAGAAAACAATACTTTCAAATTTAATTTATCGGTAAGTCAAGCGGGCGATGCGAATATTAAGGAACTTAAGACGCGGTTAGAGAAAAAACAAGATCCTTTTTATGAGATGCGTAACGGTATAATTTATAGAAAGAAAAAAGATAAGATATTGTTTTATGTACCATCCGCAATGGAGCAAGAAGTGCTACACAGGTATCATAATGATTTTGGCCATTTTGGTATAGACAAAACTTGTGCAATACTCCAAGAAAGTTTCTGGTTTCCGAACATGAAGAATAAAAGTAAGAGTCATATTAGGAATTGTATTAAGTGTATAGCATTTACGAAAAACACTAGTAAAGCAGAAGGGCTACTCCATAGTATTTCCAAGGGAGATTTGCCATTCATGACTGTTCATGTCGATCATTATGAGTAGGTAAGCTATGTTAGTTCTAACTAGGGGATCTGAGGGGGGTGAGGGGCGGAGGGGGAACCGCGGGCGGGGGGGATTGCGGGCGGGGGGGGCCGCGGGCGGGGGGGCCGCGGGTCGGAGAGGGGACAGCGGGAAGGGGGAAACCGCGTTTTTCGAGCGCCGCACGAGGGGAAGGGGGGACCGCGTTTTTCGAGCGCCGCGGGGAGGGGGAGGGGGGAACCGCGTTTTCCGGCGCCGCGGGGCGACCGCGTTTTCCGGCGCCGCGGGGCGAGGGGGTCCGCGTTTTCCGGCGCCGCGGGGGGTCCGCGTTTTCCGGCGCCGCGAGGGGTCCGCGTTTTCCGGCGCCGCGGGGCGAGGGGGTTTTCCGGCGCCGCGGGGCGACCGCGTTTTCGCCGCGCCGCGGAGCGTTTGCGTTTTCCGGCGCCGCGGGAGGGGTCCGCGTGCAACGCCCGCGCCGGTCCGCGTGACGTCACACGCTCCCGCTCGCGTTATCTCTCCCTCGCCCCCCGTCCCTCGGTCGCGCGCGTCTTCTTGTTCTCGCGGTCCCTCTCGGCCCCCGGCCCCCCCCGTTTGCGTTATCGCTCACGATCGCATATATTTTTTTCGCCAACAATATTTAATCGTTTATATCTTCGCGATATTTAATTTTAATATTATATTTAAGTAAACGATAAACAAAGCTTAACGACAGGGAACGGTAAATGAAAAAGAAATTTTTTAACCATATTATATGCATTTATTTATCATGTAGCGCATTATACATAATAGTATCTAAAGCGTAGGCTAATAATTCACAATCAATAATCGAATTTTTATCATAAAGTTCCCGCAAGATTATAACTGCGTTACATTTATCGGTGATACAATTTTGACGTAAAATTGTTACAAAATGTTTGAAGTTATCACTTACGTCGTGAACATTTAGACATAATTGAAAATAAACATTCTCGACGCAATGTTCTAGTTCGAACAGGAAGAGTACGGTTGACGGTTTCATGTACAAGTTGGTGCCGCACGACGTCAATTTTACAATATCTGCGTCACGTATTTCAACAAGCTCCAGATCTCGAAACGTTAGCGATGATGGTGCCGATGACTGCACGAGTCGCTGTATATCTGCACGTTTTTCGATGAATGTCACCCACGTTGCATGTGGCAGAATTATCCGATTGCCTCGGTTATCACCAATATGTATATCCACAGAGGACATAGGTCCCGCGTTGATTCCAACATCCAAAAATTTATATGCTGTCGATGTCAAGGCAAATCTCTTTCCCAAAATACGTGGCATGTAGCGGGGTTTATCAAAACTGTAAAAAATACAATTACGTTTATAAAAATTTTTTGCACAAGTATATATACGAAAATTAGCGGTACTTACTCATTGTGCTGTTTCTCGCACGTTTCATACTGAATCGGAACGTAGTAGTTCGCACCGTAAGTGTTCATCGTATCTAGCTGTTTGCGACGTACACGCACCGTATCGAACTCTCGACTGCGCTCTAGAATCCTCGTAGACCATTTATACATACACAAAACTGCAAATCTTGCAAAAATAGCCCCAATGTACGGCTGCTGCATGGTGACCACCACCACAATCCACATACACGTTAAATGTGATGTCTTTGTCAAGAACATTCGTGATGAGATCACCTCATCGAGCATCAAATATGATTTCTTTTCAAGAGCATACGTGTCTCGCGATGATTTCATCGAACACGTGCAAAACTGCAAATTTTGCAATTTCGCATAAGTCAATGGAGAGTTATTGTTTTGAAGAACATGTCGCGACATGTCTCGCGATGATTTTATCGAACACGTGCAAAACTGCAAATTTTGCAATTTTGCATAAGTCAATGGAGCGTTATTGTTTTGAAGAACTTGTCGCGACATGTCTCGCGACGATTTTATCGAACACGTGCAAAACTGCAAATTTTGCAATTTCGCATAAGTCAATGGAGCGTTATTGTTTTGAAGAACTTGTCGCGACATGTCTCGCGACGATTTTATCGAACACGTGCAAAACTGCAAATTTTGCAAATAGCGCCGATGTACGGCTGCTGAGATGAAATTTGATATGATAAGCAAACGATGCATCATTAGTAGAATATAAAATGACGAATCTGGGGGATACGCTCAATAGTCGAGAACTGGAAGTCGTGAGTGCAACAAATGGCGTTAGCAAGAGGATCGTGTAATAACATGGAGCAAGTGTTGTTGGAGCAATCCACCCTATTAAATTCGAGAGAAGACTTTGCCGCGTGGGAGCAACGATGCGACGAGTTTATCGAATCGTTGGAAGAACAAAGCCGAATTAAACGGCCACAATTATCGATCGATCAGTCATCGATCGGTCTCAAACAGTCGTTGGTTGCTTGTATCGCGCGACTCGAAGGTTTGAAAGACTCGGTACGTCAACGTTTCGTGCATGTGGGTGCTGGATACAGTGCGAGTGAGACAGGACTCAGATAGCGCGAGATAGATACGGCTTTTGAAAGCCGTATACTGACCGGTGCGGTAATAAATTTTAAACACATCGACCCTCATCAATTTCTCAAAAATGCGGGAGACATTGTACTCGATAGTGTGCGGAACGTCATGCAACGACATGACTATGTAAAAATTAACACAGTGTTTAATGGTGAATTTGTTGCGGGTGACAAACGCGCGAATAAAAGTATCGCAACGAGAAACTATGAAGTCTTTCGTGAGTCCGATCTGTGTGAGTGGTACAAGCGACACGTCATCGAGTCTACCTTAGCAAAGCTGGAGGAATTCCAGGAACGTGATAGCGGATGGGCGTTGTCGAATATACTCAACTTAACGGTAAATGTGAACAAATATAATCCATTGCACGCGGGATGTTTTGTGGAAATACCGCGAGAAATTAAAAAGAAGAAAGCGGTGATAAACGTGCAATCAAGAGACAATGCATGTTTCGCATGGTCAGTGACGGCTGCTCTACATCCAGCCCAAAGAAATGCAGATCTAGAATCGTCGTACCCTCATTACACGTCGGTGCTAGATCTTACGGACATTAAGTTTCCAATGACGTTGGATCAAATTAAAAATTTTGAAAATTACAACGACATCTCCATCAATGTTTACAGCATTGAAAAAAACAAGGTACTTGCTATCCTACAAATACGGGTTACTGATCGTAAGATGGGCAGGCATGTAAATCTGCTGTACGTGCATGACGACAACGTGGGACATTTTGCGTGGATTAAGAACCTATCCCGCTTCGTGAGCTCGCAATTGAGCAAAAATAGGAAACAAAAAATACTTTTGCGATCGGTAAGTACCTATAGTTCTTTTAATAATATATAATATTTTGTGTACAAAAAATTTATAATATTTGTGTTTATTTTGCAGATGCTCGCACTACTTCAGCTCCAACGAGAAATTAGAAGCCCACACCGTCGACTGTCAAGAGATGAACGAATGCACGATCAAGTTACCGAGCGATAATGAAAAGTGGTTGGCCTTTAAAAATCACAGCAGGAAAGAACGAGTTCCGTTTATCGTATACGCCGACCTGGAATGTACCCTGGAGAAGATGAAAGCGGATCCGGAAACGTCTAGGTACACATATCAGCATCATTGCGTGTTTAGCATAGGGTACTACGTGCGTTGCTCGTACGACGAATCGTTATCTATGTATCGGTTTCGTCGCGATAAGGATTGCGTCGCGTGGTTCGCCGAGGAGCTAAGACGTTTAGCTCACGACGTCAAAACTATCTTGTCCACTAATGTACCCATGGCAGATTTCACGCGAGACGAGTGGGAAAAATTTAACAGCGCAACGCACTGTCACGTGTGCGAAAAACCGTTCGAGCCAGACGACGTGCGAGTACGCGATCATTGTCACCTGACCGGTCGATACAGAGTTCCCGCGCATTCTAACTGTAACTTAAATTATAAAGATTCGCATTGCATTCCCATAGTGTTTCATAATTTATCGGGCTATGACGCACATTTTATTATAACTGAAATAGCAACAGCGTACGAAGGACATGTAGACTTACTCCCAATTACAAAAGAAAAATACATTTCGTTTACGAAAAATGTTCAAAGCACCGAAGATAAGAATAAGAAAACGTGCGTCAAATTGCGATTTATCGATTCGTACAAGTTTCTCACCGCTAGTCTCGACAAATTGGCATCTTATCTCAGCAAGGATAAACTGCGAATATTGCAACTCGAATTTTGTAAATTATCCGCAGAAAATTTTGATTTGCTGACACGAAAAGGCGTATTTCCCTATGAATACATTGACTGCGTCGAAAAGTTGGAGGACTTGTGTTTACCACCGCGCGACTCGTTTTACAGTTCATTGACAGGTGACACCGTATCCGAGAGCGATTACGCGTACGCCGTCAACGTCTGGCAGCGGTTCTCTATTCAAACGCTCGGTGATTACAGCAATTTATATCTCAAAACTGATGTCTTGCTGTTGGCCGACATCTTTGAAAATTTTCGCGATAGTTGCGTCGCGAGTTATGGACTCGATCCCGCGTATTATTATACTCTACCGGGTTTTACATGGGATGCCATGTTAAAGCATACACACATCAATTTCGAATTGCTCACCGACATTGACATGATCATGTTTATCGAACGCGGTATACGCGGCGGTTTGAGTCAATGTTCAAACAGATA
>JASTWP010002997.1:0-32420 GCA_030770255.1 Temnothorax ravouxi
CAATCTCTCTGTCTTTCTCTTCAATCGCTCTAAAAAAAATGTGTCATCTTGAAGTGATTGATCTCTCTAAAGGATTTAAAAGTTACGCTTTGCGAAGACATAAGATATACGTTAGCTGGAAAATCGATTCACGGCGGTATTAGAAAAAAACGGAAAGTTATGCGGTCGGTTCTTCAACAATATAACGGGTGAACGTTTCGCGACTAGGTTAATCCACTTGCATATTGGTCATTGCGATCTCGCTCTTGTACTTGACTCATCGTCATGGGACTAGCTCCATTGTTCGCGAAGATACTTTTTCTCTTGTTCTCCCATCTGCTACCCTAAGGCGCGCGCGCGCGCGCGTGTGTGTGTGTGTGTGTGTGTGTGTGTGTGTGTATGTGTGTGTGTGTGTGTTAAATTGTTATTTTCTTTAGAAATAATAGTCCGTAACACCTTTAGCTTCACACCTTGTACATACTGTTTACAAGATTATAAGATATATTGTTTATAAGATTAAGATGCGTAACACTACAAAAAGGCGTGATATCCGTACAAAATTACCTTTTTAAAAAAAAGGTAAAAAAAGGCGCCAAGTACACGCATAGTAGTGTATATGTTGTTACCTCGAAAAAAAAAGAAAGTGGTAGTATTATACCTCGAAAAAACCTAAGTAACAAGTGGTAGACGTAATCTTTGTATCTCGAAAAATCTCGAAAAAATCTAAGCAGTAGTATCTTTATTTCCAAAAAATTATAACCCAAGTGATACACATCACAAAATTATGTTACCTTATCAAAAAAGAGTCGCGCTTTAAGTGATCTATTACAATTACAAAAAAGAAATGATATCTCTGTAAATTACAGCGCCAATTACAGAGAGAACATTTGCCTCAAAAAATAATTGTTGCACTACTTTGAAAAATCTTTACATTGTGTCAATTAGAAAAAGAATGTATGATAAAAATTTTATAAGATTAAAAAATTTTATTTAAATTTAACAAGGGAATACAAGATATTTAAATACAAAGTTTACATGTGTATTTTTTAGTGGTCACAAAGAATTACAGAGGTAACAGTACAAAATAAAAATATTTTATTAAAATATTTAATCCAACGAGAGAATACAAGGTATTTAAATACAAAGTTTATATATGTATTTTTCAATAGAATAAAAGATTTAATCAGAAAAAGAATTACAGAGGTAACAGTACAAAATAAAAATATTTTATTAAAATACATAAATTTTTCTTGTAAAAAAACTTGGCGCTGCTAGACCTCGAAATTGTAAAGGTAAGGTAACGAAGAAAGCTTTCAGCTCACTATACCTACTCTCTATAGCTATATACATAGCACTAGCAGCACGCGCAGTGTTGCCGTCGCCTCTGCGCCTCCTTCCACTCGCGTCATATGCGAGCGAGAAATTGCAGACTTTGGATTAAAATTACTCAGTAACGGTGAGGCTAGGCTTCCTTAATCTTTGTTAAAATATTTGTAATATTAATGTGCGCCACATACTAGTTTTTTGACTGAAATCTGTAGAAAATTCGGTCTACAATCAATGAAAACGTTACTTTTTTGAAGCCTCAGTATACGGGTTACGTGTTAAATAATGAAACTTTGAAGCTCTATATCTCTAATTCGGTGTGGCTGGGACTTCTAAAAATTACACATGTTATGGATAGTGCTGCCATTAAGCTGTACACCAAATTTGAAGGAAATCTGTAGAAAAGTGATTTTCACGAGAAACGTCCTTAAGGTGGAATCGGTAACAAGGGGCGCTGTCGCGACAGCGAAACGCTCCTGTATGCCTATTCTCTAACTTTTTAACGACGATGTCGCTATCGTTGTGTAGCGATGATTGTCGCTTGCGCAAACGACACTGTAACGATAAAGCTATTCTGTAACTTAGGCTAACGATATCGTATCGATACAAAATGCGGTACCGACATCGTTACCGAAACGAGTATACTTGGATTCATATAACTCTATCGCTGTAGTATCCAGCCAATAAAATCTCGTCTTTGAAACATCCTTTCTGATGAGTTTAAGAATGTTAAAATAAGTTAAGGGGATCGATTGTGTATCTTCCCGGGAAAAAATGTTTATATATTGTACAATTTTATCTAATTATACATATAACTTTGTAGATATAATTATACATAAATTTTTACCTGATCTAATTATATATAAATAGATGAAATTGTATATAATTATATGTAATTAGATCGAACTATGCATACTTCATATATATATATATATATATATATATATATATATATATATATATATATAAAATTAGATATAATTATATATTTTTGGATACAATTAGATCAAATCTTTAATGGGTCCATTTTTTTGGTAAATATATGTAGAATCAAAAGTGAAATGATTTGTAATATAATGTGAAGAATTGTAATATAATGTTGCATAATTTGATATGAAGTTATAAATATTTTGATATAATTGCATATAAATGAATACATAAACAGATCTTATTATATATATGATTATATATTAATATGATATAATTACATAAAATTGTATATAAACATTTTTTAAAACGGGTTGAAACGAGGTGAAATTCACCCAGTGTGACCTTTACGGATTCATCATTCGAAGTGTGACCCATTAGGGTTAAATAAAACAAAGGTGCTCGATTCGCCACAGTCCATCATCCACGCTCCACACTCTCCACAGTCGAGTCGCGTTCGCGAGGGAGGAGACACTACGTGTTTATGTCCTTTCGTAATTCTTCGCCCGCCGACAAGGCGCTCAATTCTTTGTCCTTTGGATGTTTCTCGAGTTTCGTTTCGCGGAAGTGAGGGGGATTTTTTTCGGATTGTGTCAGTCGAAACACCGTCTCGCGCCGCGAGATTATTCGGATCGTTTCGAACACACAGTGTCTTCTTCAGCCGATAAATTCGAATAATTACATGGAGTCGCGCAATAATCAACAGTATCAAATAATCAAAAAAATAATAATCAAAGAAGTAAAACAGTCAAAAAGTACGAGCCAGGATTTTTCTCGATGGTAAATGACAAAGCCATCCGGAGTCACATCTTACATGAGATCGTTCGACTATTAAAATGTAAAATTGTGTATATATAAAAATCTGTAATAAATAATAATTGTGAAATGTAAAATTATATATATATGAATATCTATAGAGTCAATTCGCAAGTCTGCAGTCAAAGGTAAATCCATGATTTATTCTTCGTTGGATGGCGAAAACGAACCAAGTCAGTTGTTAAAAGCGTTAAATCTTAAGTCAATCAGCGGTCAAGTTTATGATACGTTCTGAAATTCAATGGCGGGAGGAAGCTTGTGTGGTTGTTTAAATTAATCTCCGTAAGGACTTACAATTACGAATTAAATCGTGGTCCGATGTTTCGCACTCTCACGGTCGATGTTAGCTCCTTTGTGTCTCAAATACTAATGGCAAACATTCTCGTTTGGTGATTCTTCGAAATGATAATACATCGAGACAATAAATAAATAGCTAGATGTCGGCGAGTTCGCTGAGAATACTGTT
Organism: Temnothorax ravouxi; assembly: GCA_030770255.1. Lineage (NCBI taxonomy): Eukaryota > Metazoa > Arthropoda > Insecta > Hymenoptera > Formicidae > Temnothorax > Temnothorax ravouxi. The sequence continues at coordinate 3,515 of JASTWP010002997.1, forward strand.
ATATGACTTATCCAGATACTCTGTGTCCTTATTCAAATTAATGCCATTTTTTGTTCTTTAATAGGTATGTAGCATTAATTTATCAAAATTTAAAATTAACAAAATTTTTATTATATTAAAAACATATATAATTTATACTGCATGTAAAGATTATAAGTAAAATATAACAAATATAAGTAAAAAATAATAGTAATGTTTTTTTATTTGATTAATTTTAGATATTAAGACATTTGTAATACATATTATTTTCATACTTAATTTTGCTGTAATATTATTTCTTGCGAGCTTTCCTTAATGATATATTTTTATTATATAAAAAATACACTGTATTTACTCGCACACTTTCTATACACTTTACTCGGAGCCTCGGAGCCACTCAAAGTTATTGGTCGCTATGTCTAGTTATGTTGTCGCTATTGCTTATCGAGGGGTACGAGACCCCTCGATAATCTAACGACAAAGTTCGATATTTTATCGACAACTTTAACGACATTTATCGTTACACTGAATTACAGAATACCACTTTTCGTTATAGTGTCGTTAAGTCTGCATAACGATATCTCTAGCTAGTAAAATTGTCGTTAAAAAGTTAGAGAATAGGCATACTGGAGCGAGCACAAACAACCCTCGGGTGTGACCCGAATTTACCCGAGATCACCCGGTTGTCGCGCCTACCGTTTCGACCGCGCTATTGCAAAACGCGCACGCGTTTCCTAATTTACGTACACCGCGCAACTCGGTACATCGCGGATCGATGTGATTCGTCCTTCGCGAAGCACCGACCCCCGCCGACTCTGATTCGCGTGACGACCCCCTAAATATATTTTGTTTTCCCCTAAAAATCCCCTAACAACTCCTACCAATTTCATATGTAGACAATGGGCGCGTTCAGCAGAACAAACCGCTCAGTAGCAATCGAACGTGATTGGCTCTTACTTTTAGACCCAACAAATCAACGTAGCGTGTTGATAAGACGACACTCAACAGTTGTGTATGCTGAACGCGGCCAATTGCTTTTATAAATGGCGTTTATTAAACTGCGACATCTTCTGGTCTGTCTCTTGTACTACCTACCACGTTCAACATTACTTTTTTTCACCAGAAGTCATATTCGAGGGGAATTACCATAATAGCGGACAAAAATTCATTATTTTCAGTTTTTCTTAAAACTAATAAGCGATTATTTTAAGTGCAAAAAATGCCGAAAACTCAAAGCAATAAAAAATATTTACAAAAATATATAAAAAGTTGGGAGAGTGAATTAACCTTCAAAGGTAAATCTAACCTAATATAATTAGACAATAATTATTACGTAGAATAAAGTATAATATTTTGAATTCGCTGTATTTTTGGTTATAATGTTTCCTGAATGATAGAGCCGATTTCACAGTCTCCGATTAAACTCACTCTGCATTTCTTTCTAACTGTCCCCCTAGAAAGAGACGAAGAGTGAGTTTAATCGGAGAATCAAGTTAATCGGAGACTGTGAAATCGGCCCATAATGTCTGTTTGAAGAATAGAGTAAAATACATAAGGGAGTGTGTATCGGTCATTTATACTAGTGGTGGTAAAGTAGAGAAGGCATAGATGGCAACGTTGTTACCGTCACTGAGTTTAACGGCGACACTGTGTTTCGCGCGTTGCGTCGACCGCGCTGCACACCAGCAGCACGTGACGAAGCGGCGGAGTGATACCGCGCAGGCTTGGGCGTGCCGGCACGCGCGTGCAGGTCGTCCGAGCGGGCATTCTGCGTTCGTCCGTGGTTGCGAATAGTTGTGTTACACATCACTGTCGTTCGAGAAGATTCGCTTTCATTAAGCTGAGCATAGATACGCTCGAAAGATATTCTAGCGACACCGCGACTCTCTATAATAAACGAGTATTGTAAATACGGTTAAGTGTGTTAACGCAAATACCACAGAAGGGAGATATCACACGATATCTACATAATTACGATTCTGAAATATGGAAGGAAGGACGCACTTCGCCATTGCGATGTAAATTAGACACGAAGGACGAGCCAGCCATCTTGACTTCTTGAGTACGCCCGCAAGGACGTTGGAACGAAAGTTCGTTATTACGATAATGATGCACGAGGACGACAATCACTGTCAGGTAACATATTCAGCTATCTCGGGAATCATTGATCATTCGTGAGAAAAGCTAGACAATCTAGCTAATGTAGTATAATGAACGCAATGTTCTATTATAGTTCGATCTTTGATTCCAGAGTCGAGAAAGCACGTAATCAATTGATATATCCTCACAAGAGGCTACGTTGCGGTCGGGACAGATCCCTACGATATCATATTACAATTTGAGCTCAGACTATTTACGTTTCATCATATGTTAAGGTTGCAACCCGCGTATAAAAACAGTTCTTCTATTTATAATTAATTAGTATAAGAGAATAACATTAAGTCAGAGAAACCCGTAATTCTTATATTCGGGTAAATGCAAGTTATCTTTAGTCTATTAAGATTTAATCCCGAATACGACATATTAGTCGTTTTAATAATAGCATCAAAGTAATAACAATTAACTGAATTACCGCTTTACGTTTGCCAAATCCAAGGACAGCTTGCTTTAATACCTGTAATAAATCATCTTAGTACGGAAGTACTGTGTCAATTATAACCAAATAGGATGTGCATGAAATATGGAAATACTTCTGCAAGGAATTAAGTAAGCTTAATCATTTAAAAACGGGGAAGAAAGGATAGCCATGGGGTTTTTTTTTGAGTATGTATAATCTATTTACAATATTAATAGACATATCTATCCTTAGTACAAGATAATTGACACATTCCTTCATTGCTATCATTCTATTTATGTTATTACTTGTATTTGTGTTCATTTTGATATATACAAGAGTTGTAGAACATGAATGTTCCTTTCTCAGAAAAGGTTTACGTTTATAAAGCCATTGATTACGCCCCTATTCCACAATTAAGTATAACTTGTGGTAGCATTTATTTTATAACACATCGCTTGTCATGAGCGTTTGCAATGTTGGGAGCTTTGCTGGAAAGGATCATTCATATATAATATGTCGTCTTGATATTATGTACAGCTCTTCTTATGGATAATATCTTTTACACCACTTGTATAACTAAGGTGAAACCACTCTAGTATTGATAAGACTTTGACATGACGATACACATTCTCTTTAAGTCAACACAAATGAATAAAGGTGTTGTTTCAAATTAAAATTCTAGAGCCCTGGCTCCTGCGCGAGCTAGTTCTTAACATTGGTCCTTCGAGCCGGATAAGTAAAGCCGGATTTATAATTCTGGATATGTTATTCCGGATATAAGTTTAAAATACTTTCGATATTGCATGCGAAATCCGGATTGAGGAAACAACACATAGAGTTTAGAGAACATTCATAGATAAAGTTGAGTAACAAACATTCCGCCAAAATTATTTCGAGTTTGATATTAATAAATATTTACAAACAGCAAAATGGACTCGATAATCGAGCTTATACGTCAACAAAACGAGGTGATTAATTTCATAACTAACGCTTATGATCATTTTATCAAACGTGGGTCAGCAGGAATTAATAAACAGAGAGTCGATAGGTTACTTATCGGCCTTATCTGATCTCTGGATTAAGTTCAATAAGAATCATGACGCTATGGTGTTGAATATTGCGGGACTTAGGAACGAAGAAAGATTACTGATTCTAGATCATTCATACTTTTCGGAACATTTATTTTCAAATACACATACGTGTTATTTAACAACTGTTGAAAAGATAAAGGCTAGTCTTAATGTAGAGGAAACATTTGCAAAACGAGACTGGTCCTAGGGTAGAACCATCAATTGCCGCAATGGCAAATCTAAATGTAGAGCAACCCGCTGTAGCAAGTTCTTCTTCGACTCAATTTTTATCGCATGAGATTCCTGTTTCGAGTGGGTCTCAGCATAAGCATAGGTAGGCTTCCTCGTATTGAAATTCCAACATTTGATGGAAATCCGACTGAAATGGCTCTATTATAGGGATTTGTTTGCCTCTCTCGTTTTATCCGATACAGATTTGACACAAGTCGAAAAGTTACAGTACTTGAAGACAAGTTTAACCGGAACAGCCGCTCATTTGATTCAGAATACGACACTCATTGCTGAAAACTTGCCAAAGGCGTGGGAATCATTGCTTTCATTTTACGATAACCCGCGACTTCAAGTTAATACGGCATTACAGTCACTCTATGACTTGAAAACTATGACAAAGGAATCGTCTACCGAACTTGAACATTTGTACACTACTTTTCTTCAAATTTATAGGACTTTAGAAACATTACAACGACCCGTACAAACGTGGGATGATATACTTGTTTTCCATATAATAAAAAGGTTAGATTCAGAATCAGTTAAAGCTTGGGAAAATAAATTGGGTTCGTCAACCGTTCCCCCCACGTGGCAAGAACTTAACAAATTTCTGATTACACGTCTTTTCTCGCTTCAAGCGTATGAAAAATCTCGAGGGATAAAGACTTCATTTAAGGCTACAGCTAAAGCGCATTATCAAAGTAAATTAAGTAACAATTCCGTGGACAAGACCGCGTCGTGCCCTATTTGTAAGGAGAAACACTATATTATGAAATGTCCGAAGTATATGGATGAGACTGTTGATCGAAAGTTGGCCCTCGTAGCCAAACACAAATTATGTTATAATTGTTTAGGGAAGCATAGAGTAGCGAATTGCAAAGTAACCAAACGTTGTCGTACATGTAGTAAGAAGCATCATACTACAATACACAAGGAAGCAAGTTCTATTAATAACAAAAATGTAAAATCAGATACTCAACTTAAGTCAAACCCTGCCGTATTAGAAGCAGAAAAGGACGTCGCCAAAGTATTACACTCAACAATTGAGAAAGTTTTACCTGCGCCTTGTGTGTTGTTGGCTACAGCACAAGTATTGATAATTTCCAATACAAATGAGGTCCAGAAGGTTCGTGCCTTGCTCGATCAAGGATCGGAAGTCTCGTTAATCTCTGAGCGAGTTGTGCAACAACTCAAGTTGCCTCGTATTAAATCATCGCTATCGTTAATAGGAATAGGGGAGCATAAATCCAATACTACTAAGGGACTTACTTCGTTTAAATTGAGATCGCACTTCGGTCTGGATCTGGACTTGACGGTTTCGGCGTATATTCTTCCAAAACTTACTACCACCATTCCTTCTGTCAAGTTACCTAAAAATACGTGGCCGCATTTAGAGGGTATTCAGTTAGCTGATCCGAAATTCTTTTTACCTGGGTCCATTGACTTAATCTTAGGTGCTGACATTTACGGTTCTTTGCTCGAGAACAAGTTGATAAAGGGTTCTGTTGAATCTCCAGTAGCTCAAGCCACAAAATTAGGATGGATAATTTCAGGTCCAACTACGATTGGAGTGTCCGTAGGAAGTAAACATAGTTATCACGTAGCGCGTAATAAAGACATTAACGAATTAGTTTATAGATTCTGGAAAATAGAAGAAGTTCCTTCTGTGGAAACTCCAATACAGTCGAAAGAAGATCAAGAATGCGAAAATTATTTTCTAGACTCCCATAGAAGAGACGAAACAGGGAGATATGTCATTAAACTCCCCTTTAAATCAGATACGAATAAACTCGGTAATTCAAAGGATAAAGCTTTACGACTGATTCAGAATTTATCAGGCAGATTTAAATCGAATTCAAATTACTTTCAAACTTACTCAAGTTTTATGGACGAGTACCAGAACTTGGGTCATATGCGTAAAGTTCCTTTGTCGCAGCATGAACCTTCCGTAGCGTACTATCTCCCTCACCATGGGATAGTACGAGAACATAGTCTAACAACGAAGTTACGAGTTGTTTTCAACGGGTCAAGCCCGACAACTACTGGTGTTTCGCTTAATGATTTGTTGCATACTGGTGCGAAGTTACAAATTGATTTGTTCAATGTACTCTTGTGGTTTCGCCTCTTTCGTTATGTCTTCGTAGCTGATATAGAGAAGATGTTTAGGCAAATACAGGTAGATTCTTCGGACTGGAACTTTCAGAGAATTTTTTGGTTAGATTCATTGCAAAACATTATCATTTTTGTTCTCACGACGGTGACTTATGGTCTAGTCTGCTCGCCCTTCTTAGCTTTGCGGGTTCTTAATCAGTTAGTAAAGGATGAGGGACCTAGATACCCATTAGCGGTTCCCATCATGATGAAAGGTCGATACGTAGATGAGTTTCATGGAGGAGCGGACTCAATCGAGGAAGCTCAGCAGAAGGTCGCTCAGTTGGATCAAATCTGCATGGCGGGCGGTTTTTTACTAAAGAAGTGGATGAGTAATCATTCAGCGGTTTTAAAGGGTATTCCAGCCGATAGACAGATTACTTCTCATTCCATTTCTTTTAACGATAGTGAGATAATGAAGGTTCTCGGATTATCTTGGAACGCTGGTTCAGATACGTTTCAGTTTACATTGAATATTCCTAAATTAAGAAAAATCACAAAGCGTACCGTTCTGTCTACCATTGCAAAGTTTTTTGATCCTATGGGTTTTTTGTCTCCTATTACAATATCTGGAAAGATATTTGTTCAGGAATTGTGGTCTGCCAAATTAAATTGGGATGAGCCATTACCAGATAAATTGACTAAAAGGTGGACTGATTTTATTGAGCAATTGCGAAATATGCCGCATTTTGAATTTCCAAGATGGATAGGATTCACCTCAAATTGTCAGATTGAAATTCACGGTTTTAGCGATGCTTCACAATATGCAATGGCGGCGGTTATATATGTAAGAATAATTACAACCGACGGTACAATTTTGATTTACTTTGTAGCTTCTAAGACAAAGGTAGCTCCTTTAAAGAGGCTTACCACTCCGCGTTTAGAACTGACTGCAGCAGTTATGCTTACAAAACTAGCTGATCATATAAATAAGGTAATAGAGTTAGACAATATTCCTATTTTTCTAAGAATAGACGCGGCCATTGCGCTTACTTGGATTCATGGGCATCCGTCTAAGTGGAAAGAATTCGTTCAAAATAGAGTTAGTTTTATTCATAAAACGCTGCCTCAAGCAGTTTGGAGTTTTATACCGGGTAAAGATAATCCTGCCGATTTGGCAACTAGAGGTTTGACCCCTCAACAGCTTTCGAATTCAAAGGAATGGTGGACGGGACCTTCATGGCTCAGTCAACACAAATCTAAATGGCCTAGAGAATCTTATTCGCTTTCAGCTGATGATAATTTAGAAGAAAGACCTAGTTGCGTAGCTACTACACTTGACTCTAAATCCCCTAAAATTTGGGACCTGCTTTCAAAATATTCCAATTTGACTCGTCTGATTCGCATAACAGCACTTTGTAAGAGAGTGATAAGACGATTACGAGGAAAAGTCGAATCATCACTTGTTAATCCTTTGACAGTAATGGAATTGAACGAGGCTAAGATCTTTTGGATTAAGATTATTCAACAAGCCTACTTTTCTTATGAAATTCAAGCTTTATCTTCCGGACAGAATTTGCCTAGATCGAATGCTTTACTTAAAACTTACACCGCGTATTGATTCGGACGGACTTTTAAGAGTTGGAGGACGTTTGGAACACTCACTCCTATCCGAATCGGCTAAACATCCTTACATTTTACCTAAGGAGTCTACTCTGACTTCATTGATTATAGCTGACGCTCACACTCGAACTCTCCATGGAGGAGTGCAAGATACCCTTTCTTTTATTCGAAATAATTATTGGATAATAGGAGGTAGAATTGTAGTTCGATCGTTTATTCTTAAGTGTGTCGTGTGTACTAGGTTTCGACAAAACAGAGCACAGCAAATAATGGGGCAATTACCAGCAGAAAGAATAAGACCGTCACGCGCCTTCCAACATACCGGAGTGGACTATGCGGGTCCTTTTGTCATAAAAACTTGGAGAGGACGAAATGCTAAGACTTATAAGGCATATATTGCTCTTTTTGTTTGTTATTCCACATCAGCCATCCATTTAGAATTGGTTACAGATTACACGACAGATGCTTTTATAGCGGCTTATAAGCGTTTTACATCTCGTAGAGGAATTTGCTCTACTCTTTCTAGTGATTGCGGTACGAATCTGAAAGGAGCTGATAAAGAACTTAGCAAACTCTTTTCAGCAAGTACTAAGGAATTCAGGGAATTAGGCTAAACTTTTTGCAAAAGACAATACGCAGTGGATATTTAATCCTCCATCCGCTCCTCATTTTGGTGGAAAATGGGAGGCTGGTGTCAAATCGGTCAAAGTCACATCTTAAACGGGTAGTTGGGGATCAATTACTTACATTTGAGGAAATGAACACGTTATTAACACAGATCGAAGCAGTGTTAAATTCTCGTCCTCTTTGTCCTCAGTCTGATGATCCAAACGATATTTCCGCTTTGACCCCTGGTCACTTTCTGATAGGTCAATCACTAGCTTCTATACCGGAACCATCTTTAGACAACATCAAAGTGTCGCACTTATCTAAGGTGGCAAATGATTAGTAAAATGCTTGAAGATTTTTGGAAACAATGGTCGCGCGGTTGTTTGCAAAGGTACTTAGCAGTCTATAAATGGAATAAGACTTCTCCTCCAATCAAAGAAGGTACTCTAGTATTAGTGGTGGACGAGAGGTATCCACCATCAAAATGGCCTTTAGGCAGAGTGATTCAAACTCATCCAGGGAAAGACGGGTATACAAGAGTAGTAACTGTTCGAACCCAGATTTCGGAGTATCAGAGACCTATTACGAAACTCTGTCCCCTTCCTATCACAGCAGAGACTTTGTGACTAGTTCGTTAAATGCATTAACGAAGGCGGGCGGAATGTTTGAAGAATAGAGTAAAATACATAAGGGATTGTGTATCGGTCATTTATACTAGTGGTGGTAAAGTAGAGAAGGCATAGATGGCAACGTTGTTACCGTCACTGAGTTTAACGGCGACACTGTGTTTCGCGCGTTGCGTCGACCGCGCTGCACACCAGCAGCACGTGACGAAGCGGCGGAGTGATACCGCGCAGGCTTGGGCGTGCCGGCACGCGCGTGCAGGTCGTCGAGCGGACATTCTGCGTTCGTCCGTGGTTGCGAATAGTTGTGTTACACATCACTGTCGTTCGAGAAGATTCGCTTTCATTAAGCTGAGCATAGATACGCTCGAAAGATATTCTAGCGACACCGCGACTCTCTATAATAAACGAGTATTGTAAATACGGTTAAGTGTGTTAACGCAAATACCACAGAAGGGAGATATCACACGATATCTACATAATTACGATTCTGAAATATGGAAGGAAGGACGCACTTCGCCATTGCGATGTAAATTAGACACGAAGGACGAGCCAGCCATCTTGACTTCTTGAGTACGCCCGCAAGGACGTTGGAACGAAAGTTCGTTATTACGATAATGATGCACGAGGACGACAATCACTGTCAGGTAACATATTCAGCTATCTCGGGAATCATTGATCATTCGTGAGAAAAGCTAGACAATCTAGCTAATGTAGTATAATGAACGCAATGTTCTATTATAGTTCGATCTTTGATTCCAGAGTCGAGAAAGCACGTAATCAATTGATATATCCTCACAAGAGGCTACGTTGCGGTCGGGACAGATCCCTACGATATCATATTACAATTTGAGCTCAGACTATTTACGTTTCATCATATGTTAAGGTTGCAACCCGCGTATAAAAACAGTTCTTCTATTTATAATTAATTAGTATAAGAGAATAACATTAAGTCAGAGAAACCCGTAATTCTTATATTCGGGTAAATGCAAGTTATCTTTAGTCTATTAAGATTTAATCCCGAATACGACATATTAGTCGTTTTAATAATAGCATCAAAGTAATAACAATTAACTGAATTACCGCTTTACGTTTGCCAAATCCAAGGACAGCTTGCTTTAATACCTGTAATAAATCATCTTAGTACGGAAGTACTGTGTCAATTATAACCAAATAGGATGTGCATGAAATATGGAAATACTTCTGCAAGGAATTAAGTAAGCTTAATCATTTAAAAACGGGGAAGAAAGGATAGCCATGGGGTTTTTTTTTGAGTATGTATAATCTATTTACAATATTAATAGACATATCTATCCTTAGTACAAGATAATTGACACATTCCTTCATTGCTATCATTCTATTTATGTTATTACTTGTATTTGTGTTCATTTTGATATATACAAGAGTTGTAGAACATGAATGTTCCTTTCTCAGAAAAGGTTTACGTTTATAAAGCCATTGATTACGCCCCTATTCCACAATTAAGTATAACTTGTGGTAGCATTTATTTTATAACACATAGCTTGTCATGAGCGTTTGCAATGTTGGGAGCTTTGCTGGAAAGGATCATTCATATATAATATGTCGTCTTGATATTATGTACAGCTCTTCTTATGGATAATATCTTTTACACCACTTGTATAACTAAGGTGAAACCACTCTAGTATTGATAAGACTTTGACATGACGATACACATTCTCTTTAAGTCAACACAAATGAATAAAGGTGTTGTTTCAAATTAAAATTCTAGAGCCCTGGCTCCTGCGCGAGCTAGTTCTTAACAGAATAAAAATAATATACAATTTTAGTTCAACCACTCAAATATCTCTCTAAAATAACTCTGCTTTTCTGTAACTTAAATACTTTACTTTACAATCACATATATAAATCACTTATACATTACCTAAAGAATAGCTCGATCTACGCAAATCTAGACATAGCAACACCGTTTTTACACTGTCATCCACAACTCAGAACTTTGTATACGAATCACATATAAAATTAATCAAGCATATAAACATATTCCATATCACATATTCATATACTTACAACAAGTTCGGGGACCGAACTTCCCTACGGAGGGAGATGTCACGTCTCACGACCAAAGCCACCGCCTGTTTGTCAGCATAAAATTTTTCTTTTCCTTCCTTTCGATTAATTACTCGTACACAGCACCTGTAAACAACAATTAAGTTAGTAACTTGCAACATCCATCTTCACTTAACTGTCACAATAGTCAATCAGCTGTACGCGTTCTTAAAGCAGCTGACACATGTCTCCATATACGCGTTCACAAATAATATATGGCCGCCTTAAGCCGCCGCCGTCTAGTAACAAAACTGGAATTTGGACAAGTAATTAAATTGTCCATAAAGCACCTCTGAATTATGACTGAAGTCAATCAATTTCATTATGCAAGCACCATAAAGTCCTCTATGTCGCACAAATCCACATTTATTCACGGATCTAACGGAAATAAATAAATGTTCTATCTTGACAAGTTACTAAAATTAAATTAAAATATAAATCATTTAATTAGAAACAATGCAATCACAGGAACATATTCCCCTATTCCTAAGAAACATTATCACGACAAAACAATGATCGTTTTATAAACATTTTCAATTATATTATTATAAACAATTAAAACGAGTCGTTATCCGACTAAACTAATATGATATTTGGAAGCGTCGTAAGAAGTCAAACAACTTTTGTCCATAACTTATTTTCATATCTTTCAAAATAAACAAATTGAAATAAAAATTTATTATAAAATAAATATAAAATTTAATCAATAAAATTACCACAGGAACTCAGTAGAGTATATCAAACAGTCCTGTGAAAACTCCCGTCTCTTAACCCTTTCCAATTCCGAGATATAAATAAAAATTACAGAAATCCATAAAATACAAAAATTTTGAACACCCTCAAAAACAGCCCTTAACCATCTAAATACCATAAAGAAAACCCCACTTCTCTATCTCTTACCGTTTCCGAGTTATAAATTATTAAAGTTTCAAGTCCGCCTATTTTAAACTTTTTACCATTCAAACTCAGGAAGACCAAATCACTTTTACAGCAATATTCTTAGTCTTTTACACGTTTTGGCTATAATGAAAATCATTTTTGAATGAAAATTTTGACACTCAATTATTATGCAAAAAATGGAATCTTTCATATCCCTAAATGTCAATAGCGTTAACCCCGATTTTCTATTTAAATTAATTAAATTAATAAAAGAGATTGAAAACTGAACATTCGCCTCACGAATCCAAGAGAGATAGACTTATGCCATAGGCATGAAAAAGGAGATAGTTTAATACATCCTCCCTATGCAATAAGCCAGCATACGGCCTCCTATATGAAAGACGAGGATAGTTTAATACTCGCCTTATGTGAATTCGCTATGAGAAAGACGAGGACAGCAATATAAATTTTAAGTAAAATAAAATAAAATACAAAGAAAAGACTGAGAAACGAAAACGAAATAAATACGTGTCGAGAATAATCATTAGCATCATTTAATAGAAAAATATTTACTACCTAATAATTCAATTTAACAATTTATTGTTATAAACAATTACAAATATATTATTAACAATATAGATAAATATTTTTATCTTGTTCCTCAGATCACATACAATAACTTTTGTATAAGTCAAAACCTCGTTACTCTTCTAGTAAAGGCTACAGAAAATTCCAAAGGGAAAGACACCCGGTATAACGGAATAGCATGGGAGTTGTGCCATATAATTGAAATTATACTCCACAAAATGTGAAAAATCGACTGTTTCAAACTTTGATCCTTAATATCTCCCAAACTACGACTGCAAAAAATCCCCTGATTGCATGTAAATTAAGTTCAAACCTTCCTCTTTAAGCTCATATGAAAAATATAATTAATAATAACTCGCTACACCTAATTAATTAACAATATACATACCTCCGTCAGCACTGTGCCATATAATTGGCAATTATACGTCACACTCATGAAAACCTCGTTTAGGTAAATGCAAATTCTAACAGTGCCAACGTTCACTGCATTATCACACCTGTAAAAAAATAACAATAACTTTTATTTCTACAATTGTTTATTCACAAAATATTTATAGCAATAAAACGAGATGTCACACAAATAAATTATTTTATTGTAGAATCAAAACCACATAATTAAGGAGAAGCCAGTGAGTTAATGCATAAATGAGAAAGTCTCAAATTGTTTAATAAATAAATTATTATCAACAAATAAAAAGATAAACAATAAAAATTTTCTTATGTTATATTGTAGTCCAGGAAAAACCCTACAATATCCTTCCTATACACCACCATCAAATTCCCAACAATTTCCAGGCTATAACAATAATAAAAACTTCATTTATATAAATAATTTAATTTCGCTAGTTTACTATATTAGCAAAATGCTAACCATTTCTACTCGCATGCGCTAATACTAAAATAATGTTAAGAAACTAGAAACCGCTTCTAACAACATTCTATTCATCATTGTTATTGATTGTTATAAACAATCATATGGGGCTACTCATTACCTTAATTAGCGATAGTGTTTAGAGTCACACATGGACCTGAGAAAGATAGAATCATACCATATGCCACATAGAAATACGAATTTAAGCGAGATTCGAATATCGAACAAACTTATAGGAGAGAGAGAGAGGGACTTATGTACCGTAGTAGCCGTTAGACGAAGAGAGCAATATCTTTCATGCATTTCATGCTTTAGACATGCTGATAACTATTTTTATTGTGTAATCAGATTATTCTATTTCATGTAAAGTATGTCTAAAGATAAATTAACAGTAATATATGAGTATTTTTTCCTATTTCAAGATTAAAATTATTAAAAATTTTCTTAAACAAGATTTTACAATAAAGGAGGTATCGTTCTCGTCACAAGGCCATGTTAGAATAGAAATAGAAGTAGATGAGTCACCGTATGACTCACTGGAGTGGAATCCAACCCTCGCTTTAGCATAAAATTATTTTACGAGCTTGCTATTTTACAAGGCTAGGCGAACCTATGGCCATATAAGGAGAGAAAGTTAGACCATAGAAGCTATGACTCATTGTAACTAAGCGAAGTTAAACCCCCACTACCATTTCCAAAATTGTATAAAAGCACAACTTTCCGCCCTCAAAGCGAGAGAGTGGAATGAGCCAAGAAAGCCGACATATCATCTTCAGCTTGCTCCACCCTCTTCCAAAAACCACTTGTATCGTGAATTTGAAACAATAAATTCCTTTTTATACTACAAAAGAAAAGATAGAAGTGATTCAATTGCATTTCAAATACCTACTTCAATTGATCCACGAAGCCTGTGATCCACATCGCTCAGGGAAGTTAATTGTCCTGGGGTTTTACCTCCTTAACTGCACGAATAAAGGACCCACAGCGAAGGACGTTTTGGCGGATCGACGACTCGGACCACCCAGGACGTCACACATTTCTAGGCGTAGCTAGATTTGAACGGTTAAGACGGTTATTGTTATTAAAATTCATATTTCGCGCACCGGCATTAAACAAAGGGTTTCTAACGTTATTTAGCAATGGGTTTCGGTTTAAAATTCTCGGCTGTTGCTGTAAGGCTCTACATTCTGCACGTACGTGTCCGGAATTTTTACAATAGGAGCATACTTTAGGTTGCCATTGCACGTGTGATATTTGCGCGAGTGGATTAATCGTGCTACATGAATAAGTATCATGACCGTATCCAAGACAATTATTACATCGAATTGATTGCATGAGCCCTTCTGTTATTCTCATACGTTGCGCGTGTTCCTGATACTCCGTTTCAGCTTTTATTGCAGCTTCTATCGCGGTATTTAAGGTGATTGGGTCGCGTGGATACATTCTTGTAAAAATGTCATTCTTTAGACCGGTTAAAAAGTTTCTTACGGCATTACTTTCAGCAGAATTTAGGAATTGTATCGCTTGAGTCGGATTTTCGGTCTGGTAACAAGATTTTAACTGTTGCAGGATCATGGATACTCGGCTGCCGTAATCGACTACCGATTCATCAGGGTGTTGCATGACTTTAGCAAGTTCCCCGTGCAATTGTGACGAAGAATAAACTGGTGCAAATCTAATTCTCAAAACTGCCAATAAAGATTCTATGTCATTATATTCTCCGCTTAATGCTACCCTCAACGCAGGTCCGACTAATTTATTTTTTATCATTTGAACAAGTCCATATTCCGCGGTAGGAGAAATCATGTTCCTAGCATGCATGCAACTATTAGCAAATTGCAAAACTGGCATGTTTTTTCCGTCAAAAGGGAGAATTGTCTCGGCTGCATCTCGCAAACTTATATACGGCGCATTTACAATTCTACGGGTTCCGTCGATATTCATCCCGTCCATTTGGTTAGTTATATCGCTTACTGTCGTATTATCCATAGCCATTTTGGTTGTTTTTATTATAAAAGGAAAGTGTAAAAGGTTGTGTTGTTAACAAAATCGCACTTACATGTATCGTATGATTATGAAAAGAAGAATTATGAACGACTCCATGAAGCTTCGTCCACACGCTCGCAGCCTTGTCCCTGCAATTGCCCTCCAGGAAGGTTCTTCTTCTCGTCGTGGAGACAGGATACGAATTCAGCAATCGGTCGATCTCTTCTTCCGCTACTGACTCGTTCGGCTTCCTCAGAGTTGAAGTTTCGGCCCAAGGGATGCTTTTGTTGTTTCAGCTTTCCCACGGGATTACCTTTTTCGGCAATCCCACCGTTGCCACCAAAAATTTCAGCTTGTGACGTCCTGGGTGGTCCGAGTTGTCGATCCGCCAAGACGTCCTTCGCTGTGGGTCCTTTATTCGTGCAGTTAAGGAAGTAAAACCCCAGGACAATTAACTTCCCTGAGCGATGTGGATCACAGGCTTCGTGGATCAATTGAGGTAGGTATTCGAAATGCAATTGAATCACTTCTATCTTTTCTTTTGTAGCATAAAACGGAATTTATTGTTACAATTCACGATACAAGTGGTTTTTGGAAGAGGGTGGAGCAAGCTGAAGATGATATGTCGGCTTTCTTGGCTCATTCCACTCTCTCGCTTTGAGGGCGGAAAGTTGTGCTTTTATACAATTTTGGAAATGGTAGTGGGGGTTTAACTTCGCTTAGTTACAATGAGTCATAGCTTCTATGGTCTAACTTTCTCTCCTTATATGGCCATAGGTTCGCCTAGCCTTGGCAAGGCTCGTAAAATAATTTTATGCTAAAGCGAGGGTTGGATTCCACTCCAGTGAGTCATACGGTGACTCTTCTACTTCTATTTCTATTCTAACATGGCCTTGTGACGAGAACGATACCTCCTTTATTGTAAAATCTTATTTAAGAAAATTTTTAACAATTTTAATCTTGAAATAGGAAAAAATACTCATATATTACTGTTAATTTATCTTCAGACATACTTCACATGAAATAAAATAATCTGATTACACAATAAAAATAGTTATCAGCATGTCTAAAGCATGAAATGCATGAAAGATATTGCTCTCTTCGTCTAACGGCTACTACGGTACATAAGTCTTTCTCTCTCTCTCCTATAGGTTTGTTCGATATTCGCTCTTCGCTTAAATTCGCATTTCTATGCAACGTATGGTATAATTCTATCCTTCTCAGGTCCGTGTGCAACTCTGAGCGCTATCGCTGGTTAAGGTAATGAGTAGCCGCATATAATTGTTTATAACAATTATTAATAATGATGAATAAAATGTTGTTAGAAGCAGTTCCAAGGTTCTTAACATTATATTAGTATTATCGCGTGCAAGTGGAAATGATTAGCGTTTTGTTAATACGGTAAGCTAGTGAAATTAAATTATTTATATAAATGAGGTTTTTATTATTGTTATAGCTTGGAAATGGTTGGGAATTTGGTGATGGTATACAGGAAGGATATTGTAGGGTTTTTCCTGGACTATAATATAACATAAGAAAATTTTATTGTTTATATTTTTATTTGTCAATGGCAAATTATTTATTAAACAATTTGAGAGATTTTTATATTCACATATTAGTTTATTAGGTTCCTCTTAATTACGCGGTTTCGATTCTCCAATAAAATAATTTATTTATATAATACTTTATTTTATTGTTATAAATATTTCGTAAACAACCAGTTAAATAAATAAATGTTAGTTGAGTTTCGACTATGCTTGACCAACTGCTACAATGCTATATAGGTCGGGTCTCTGGTACAGCAAACATTTTCCTTTTTGTGGGGTAGTGCAGATGCTGCATTGAGGGATTAATTTTTATTTGCTATTACGGCCCTGGGTTACTTTAAAATTTTATACCGCTTTGGTTAATGGGGTAACAAGGTTTTGACCCATATAAAAGTTATTGTATAAGATCTGAAGAATAAAATAAAAATATTTATTGATGTTGTTGAATAATGCATTTATAATTAGTTTATAACAATAAGTTACAAAATTGGATTATTAAATAATAAATGTTTTCCTGTCAAATGATGTTAATGATTATTCTCGACATGTATTTACTTTGTTTTCGTTTCTCAGTCCTTTCTTTGTATTTTCTTTTAATTTATTTCGAATTGCTATTGCTGTCCTCGTCTCACTCATAGCGAATTCACATAAGGCGAGTATTAAACTATCCTCGTCTTTCATATAGGAGGCCGTATGCTGGCTTATTGCATAGGGAGGATGTATTAAACTATCTCTTTCTTCATGCCTATGGGATAAGTCTATCTCTCTCGGATTCGTGAGGCGAATATTCACTTTTCAATCCCTTTTATAAATTTAATTAATTCAAATAGAAAATCGGGGTTAATGCTATTGACATTTAGGGATATGAAAGATTCCATTTTTCGCATAATAATTGAGTGTCAAAATTTTCATTCAAAAATGATTTTCATTATAGCCAAAACGTGTAAAAGACTAAGAATATTGCTGTAAAAGTGATTTGGTCTTCCTGAGTTTGAGTGGTAAAAAGTTTAAAATGGCGGACTTGAAACTTTAATAATTTATAACTCGGAAACGGTAAGAGATAGAGAAGTGGGGTTTTCTTTATGGTATTTAGATGGTTAAGGGCTGTTTTTGAGGGTGTTCAAAATTTTTGTATTTTATGGATTTTTGTAATTTTTATTTATATCTCGGAATTGGGAAGAGCTAAGAGACGGGAATTTTTATAGGATTGTTTGATATACTCCACTGAGTTCCTGTGGTAATTTTATTGATTAAATTTTATATTTATTTTATAATAAATTTTTATTTCAATTTGTTTATTTTGAAAGATATGAAAATAAGTTATGGACAAAAGTTGTTTGACTTCTTACGACGCTTCCAAATATCATATTAGTTTAGTCGGATAACGACTCGTTTTAATTGTTTATAATAATATAATTGAAAATGTTTATAAAACGATCATTGTTTTGTCGTGATAATGTTTCTTAGGAATAGGGGAATATGTTCCTGTGATTGCATTGTTTCTAATTAAATGATTAATATTTTAATTTAATTTTAGTAACTTGTCAAGATAGAACATTTATTTAGTGTCCGTTAGATCCGCGAATAAATGTGGATTTGTGCGACATAGAGGACCTTATGGTGCTTGTATAATGAAATTGATTGACTTCAGTCATAATTCAAAGGTGCTTTATGGACAATTTAATTACTTGTCCAAATTCTAGTTTTGTTACTAGACGGCGGCGGCTTAAGGCGGCCGTATATTATTTGTGAACGCGCATATGGAGACATGTGTCAGCTGCTTTAAGAACGCGTACAGCTGATTGACTATTGTGACAGTTAAGTGAAGATGGATGTTGCAAGTTACTAACTTAATTGTTGTTTACAGGTGCTGTGTACGAGCAATTAATCGAAAGGGAGGAAAAGAAAAATTTTATGCTGACAAACAGGCGGTGGCTTTGGTCGTGAGACGTGACAGAGTATAAAAATTAATAGGGTTATGTGGGGTGATGTGCAACATGGGGTGATGTGCAACGTTTCCGATTCCTGGTCTGCATGTCGACATTTGACAGAACCGCATACTGCCATCTATTTGTGTCAATAGTACCTTGTTTTGGATAAATAACTCGCGAGATGGCACGCACCCTGTTTTGCTGTACGAAAAGCGAGTTAAATTTCTCGAGCTCAATGTAATTTTTGCTTTTCACATTCATAGTGATTTTGTGAATTGGTTTTAGGTCATCTTATAGGTAAATATTTTTATATTGTTAGTTTTTTAAGTACTTTTGATAATCCACAGCGATTTTGTGATTTTCTTACGTTGTGTTGGTGTCACGCCAGTCCGCGCAAAATAGCGTGTTTGGGGTTATATGCAACACTTTTTTTGGGGTGATGTGCAACACTCATTTTTCGCTAGTTTATCGCTATTTTACGATGGAACATGTGTATATGAAGTGTTTTAATGCATTTTTCAATGTGTTTAGTCATTATGCCACGAAAGTATAAAACTAAGGGTATCGCTGTTCCGGTCAATTGCGAGCTAATTTGGGCAGCAATACAATTGGTGAAAGGCGATCATCCGCTGTCACTCCGTTCAGCTGCTATTAGCTGCAATTTACTGTAACACTTGCGACATTCCTTATCATTTGAAATGTGTCGACATGCAAGGTCGCAACTATTTTACTTGTGACAACTGCGATTCAGATGATAAAAAATAAAGTTTTTTGCATTTTTCCTTTCATTATTCGATTATTTTGTATTTAAGAAGCCTAAATTTAACATTTAAGTCGATTGATGTCGATATTCATGCATTTTTTACCTTAATTTTACCTGTGTTGCACATCACCCCAAGAAAATTTGAAAATGCTAAAACAGACGTTTTTGAAAACTCGAAAAATTTTTAGGAAAAATTTAAAATTTTGAAAATCTAATCACGCAGAATTGTAGTATTTTCCTTCCTCTACATTATACAGCCATGATATATTCAAGAATTTGATTTTTGGATATGTTTTTCGAGCAACGCGTGAACGTGTTGCACATCACCCCACATAACCCTATAAATTAAATTTTAAGTAAAATTAAATTTTTAACCCTCTCTTTAAAAGAAAGAGATAAAGGGTAAAGGATTGGTATTGACCTCTGTGGAACCGGTGGAACCGGGCATTCTCACGAGGGTGCTCTAGATTTCTTCTTGAATCCTGCACTTGTGGTAAGCCAGTGCATGTTTTAAGAAAAACATGTTACATTTTTATTACAACAAAAAGATAAAATATAATATTATGAAAATTAGAAATTAAAAATATAACAAAATAAAAGGGTATATATGCATATTAGGTCAAACCTCACCGATGACCTTGACCTTGACATATGTTGTCAAAGTCACCCTCCTGAGTGACCTTCAGAAGGTTTTAACCGGCGGTCATTGTTTATTAAAAAGTTATAAACAAAAAAAGGTTCGAAGATATAGCAGCTATTTTGAGTATTGAGAGGCATAAACGACTAATATTACGTTTTTTTTTAAAGCAGATAATACTTTATTTTGCGAGAAAGTTTCTGTTTTACCAAAACACAACATTTAAAGCAGTAAATTGTTGATAAATTGAAATCTTTGTTAAAGCAGAGAATACTTTATTTTGCGAGAAATCGCTGCTTTACAAAAGAAAGAAATTACAGCACGAAATGATAATAATTACTATAATATTTATTCGTTAATATTTTCTGTTAAAGGATACATAATAGACATTATTTCAAAAAAAGCATCTAATCGTTCATGTAATGCGAAATCGACGTAATTGAGTTTACAGCTACAGTGTCCATTTCAAAGAAATGTTGGATTAAATTTTGAACCGCATAAAAATTATTAATAAGGTAATAATTATTTTAATATATGTATACTATTATTTCGTCCTGTAATTTCTTTTTTTGGTAAAGCAGTGATTTCTCGCAAAATAAAGTATTCTCTGCTTTAACAAAGACTTCAATTTATCAACAATTTACTGCTTTAAATGTTGTGTTTTGGTAAAGCAGCGACTTTCTCGAGAAATAAAGTTTCTCTGCTTAAAAAAAAACGTAATATTAGTTGTTTATGCCTCTCAATACTCAAAATAGCTGCTATATTTTCGAACCTTTTTTTGTTTATAACTTTTTAATAAACAATGACCGCCGGCTAAAACTTTCTGAAGGTCACTCAGGAAGGTGACCTTGACAACATATGTCAAGGTCAAGGTCAAGGTCATCGGTGAGGTTCAACCTAATATGCATATTTACCAGTAAAAGTTATACTGTTATTACTAGAAAGTAATAAAGAAATTTCTATTAACGACGTATAAATTTTCATTTTCTTACAATACTCCATTGTGTTTTTAAAGACACTACCCTTACATAGATAAAAACTACATAAAAAAATATAAGTAATATTAATCTTCTGAGTGGCCATATATTTTCACTTCTTTTGGAGTGGCAATCAGGGTTATTATCTTCCATGTATCTTTCTTGTATTTTCTCCTCTTAATTGCTAGAAAAAAAATCTCCAAAAAATATCGAAAATTTATTTATCTTTTTACTTGAAAACATAAGTTGTTTTGTCAACAATAAATTGTTAAGTATTGTTGCGCCCGTGCCGAGACACCCGTTGCTTGTGGGCTGAATCTGGCTTCGCTTCGCGGAAGTTTCAAGCCGAAGCGCGTCCCTTGAATGGGACGCAGTTTTGATTTATTGATTTTAAAAACGCCTGTCAGATCGTTCTGGAGTTTCGAACCGTTCGTTCCTCTCCAAACGTCTTCTGTATTTACGTTCCGAGTTTAAATAAAGTTCCGAGTTCTTCCTTTTGTAAGAACTAGTTGTTATTTCCACGGTCCCGGGAAGTGCGCGGTCGCGTTCGCGATATTGCGCGTTTTTAGTGAACGGAGCGCAACAATTTGGGGGCTCGTCGGATCGCGTGAGACCGTGTGCTATGTCGACGTCAGTCGTGACGAGAAAGAGACGCCTGGTGGAATCTTCGGAGCCTGCGACGGAGTCAGCAGCGTCAGAGATGACGGCTCTCCAAGCCGTGCTTCTGGAGATGCGGCAGATGCGTCAGGAGCAGGCACAACGGGATGAAGAGCTCGCTTTAACGCTCCGCCGGCATGACGAGGAGCTCCAACTCCTACGGGGAAATCGGCTACTTCATCCGGGAACACAGCTAAGTCCTTCCAATTTAAGAGCGAATCGCGGTCCTGAAGTAGGTACCCTTAGTGCGGGAGACGGTGCGCGAAGTGAAATCGGTTACAAATTAAAGCCTGATACGTTCGACGGTGCAGTTCCGTTACGGGAGTTTTTCTCGCAATTTAATCTAATCGCGCGCGCAAATCAGTGGACGATACGGCCAAAACCGTGGCTCTGGCGTCGAGTTTAAGGGGAAAGGCGCGTTCCGTTTTAGAATCGGTGGAGGATTTAGAAAATTTGGAATACGAGGAACTTAAATCGAAATTAGAATTACGTTTCGGTGAGGGACAGTGTTCACAGAGTTATTATATACAGTTTACGAATAGAAGGCAAAGATTTGGGGAAGATTTTGCTACTTTCGGGGCCGAGTTAGAAAGGCTCTCTCGATTAGCTTACCCTGAGTGTCCTTGCGTGGTTCGGGACAAGATCGCGTGTGCCCAATTTATCTCTTCTCTTATGGATGGATACATTAGAAGGACTCTTCAGCTGGAAGGTGTAGCGCGCACGAATAGTGAGATACCGCCGTGTTATGTCAAGTTCGCCAGTGAGAGTTGCGTAGAGACGAAGACAAGAGAAGAGAGATATGTAAACGGTCAGAATAAATAATATGTTTTAAAAACGAGCTGCGTGTGTAATTAATTCGTTGTAGCAAGCTTGCTACAATTTCAGAAGTGGGATCTCTCAAAGTCCCGTATAAAGAATTTTGCCGAGTGTTACATAACGTGTGCGCGAGGCTAGACGGGAGTGACGGATATCGGTTCGAAGATTGCGGCGGAAGAAGATAGGTTTTCTGCTGGAAGATTTTCGCATTGCTGTGTGCGTGCGAGTGTGATACGTGTGAAATCTCGTTCTGCTGTGTGCGTGCGGGTGATATACGTATTCGGGCAAGAGTTTTGTGTACGTGCGGAAGAAAGAAAAACGTACGAGCGTTCCGGGAAGGCATGAAGAAGAATGGATCCCCACTCATTTACGGTGATTCAATTAAAAAATATTCTACAGCGGTATGGTTTGGCGACTTCGGGAAGAAAAACCGAGCTTGTCTTGCGAATGCAACAACATGATCCGACGGGAGCATGGATCGAGGAAGCGGCTAGAGCGGCTAGACAGGCTGACGTAGTGGCCAGGCAGGCTGATGTTGATGAAGACAAAGATGATGCACAGGCGGATGATGTAGACGCTCAGGAACAAGAGGGGGCACAATCGTCGTCGGGAACACAATCATCGTCGGGAACGCAATCATTGTCAGGAAACGATTGGCGTCAAAGAGAAGCTGCATTAACGGTGAGAGAAAAAGCTCTTATGCAGAAGGAAATCGAGTTTTTGCGAAGGGAGAATGAGATGTTGCGGTCATCTCCTAGAAGTATTTCCTCGACAGTATCAAGAACCACTATGAGTATTAAAAACATTAGTGAACTGCTTAGCGAATACCATGGTTCCAGTGACGATTTTGAACGCTGGAAGACTCAAGTTTATTTATTAAAAAATACTTATGAATTAGATGAGAATTTTGCCAAGATTTTGGTGGGGTCGAGACTTAAAGGAAAAGCACAGGAATGGTATTATTCGTGTCCCTAGCTGATAATTCGATCTTGTTGGTGGACGAGCTTCTTGAGAAAATGGACGTCATGTTTAATCAACCACTGGGACGACTGGAGCGGAGACGACAGTTTGAGGCCCGTAAATGGAAGAAGACTGAAACGTTTAGTGAGTACTGTCATGACAAGCTCATATTGGGAAATCGGGTTCCTATCGCAGAAGATGAGATGGTAGATTACATTATCGAAGGAATCCCGTCAGAAGATTTACGAAACCAAGCCCAGATGCATTCTTTCGAGACTGTGCCAGAGCTATTAAGAGGATTCCGAAAAATTAAATTAACAATGCCCGAAATTACCACGCCTCGTCGCGAGTATGTTGGAACTCTCTCTCAATACATCAAACCCAAGCTAGGAGTTCCTAAAACAGACAAGGAAAGTCCGAGCAAATCGAGAGTGTCGACGCGAGGAAGCAGCAAGTGTTACAATTGTCAGGAAGTGGGCCATCTCGCCAAGAATTGTACTGCTAAGAAGGAAGACCACATTGATTCTAAGGAAACGACGCCAAAGGGAAGAACGACAGAACGCCAGGTTGGACTAATTGTTGATGATGGAAAGGAATCAGCTGAGGAGGAAACGAACTTGGACGATGAATCGGCCGAACATAAGGAAATTCACCTGGTGGATTTGCAGAGCGGACTCAGGGATGAGTTTAAAAAAGGTGTGGATTTGAGTGTTAAGGGAGGTAACAACATTTCTTGTATTGCCAGGATAGATACCGGATGTCCCATAACGTTAATTAGAAAAGATTTAGTGAATAATGTAGTAGTAAAAATTCCGAACGCTAGTTGGAACAGATATCGAGAAATTAATAATTCTAAATTAAATATAACGGGTCTTATTGAAGGTAGTATTACTATAGACGGTACGAGCAAACCTGTTATTGTTGGAGTGGTACCAAATGATACAATGTCAATTCCTTTATTGATTGGTAGAGATACGCTGAAATTTTTCGGATATAAATTAATCAGAGATTTAAAATATGATAAGGCGGTTAAAGAAATATTGAATATCGATTTTGAACAGCCGAAAGGAGCTGACTGTGTTGATATTAATCCGAATTTGACGCCAAAATATCGCGAACGTTTTTTAAATATTTTCTCTAATTGTTATTTGAAACCGAAACGTCCGGAGATACCAAGTGTGCAAATAGAAGCTGTTTTAACTCTCAAAGATAGTAAACCGATTCAATTTAGGCCGCGAAGATTAAGTTATAGTGAGAAAGAAAAGGTACGCGAAATAGATGATTTGTTGAAAAGAAAAATTATTCGACCAAGTACATCTGAGTACGCATCTCCTATTGTCTTGACCTGAAAAAAAATGGTCAGATAAGAATGTGTGTAGATTATCGTGCTGTAAATAAAGTAATGGCGAGCGAAAATTTTCCTCTTCCTCTTATTGAGGATCAGCTTGACGCTTTGCGAGGAAAAAAGTTGTTTACTAAGCTAGATTTAAAAGATGAATTTTATCATATTCCAATGTCACCGGAATCTATTAAATATACGTCATTTGTAACTCCTTTTGGCCAATTTGAGTTTGTTCGTTTGCCGTTTGGCTTGAAAATCGGACCGCAAGTGTTTCAAAGATCTATTATTAAAATTCTAGAGAAATATATTAAAGAAGGAACGGTTATTGTCTATATGGATGATATATTAATTGTTACGGATTCACTAGAATCACACTTAAATATTTTTGAAAAGATCTTTCAAACACTAGTTGAAAACAAGCTCGAATTACGTTTAGAAAAATGCTCCTTTTTGTGTACTGAAGTTGAGTACTTGGGTTATAACATAACCAAAAATGGCATAAAGCCTACGGATGGAGGCATTAAAGCTGTTCAAAATTTTTCGAAGCCGAAAACTACAAAGGAAGTGCAGTCGTTTATTGGTTTAAATATTTTCTTCATATTTTAAAAAATTCATTAAAGGATTTGCTTTATTAGCTCAACCTTTGTATAATCTTCTCAAGAAAGATACAATATTTGAATTCGGTGATAAAAAACGTAACACTTTTGAAACTCTTAAAAAGAAATTAATAGAATCACCTATTTTAGCTATATATGATCCAAAAGCATATACGGAGCTCCATTGCGACGCTAGTTCACAGGGGTTTGGAGCAATTTTAATGCAAAAGCGTGGTGATAGAATGCATCCCGTTTTCTATTTTAGTAAACGCACAACTGAAGCTGAAGCTAAGTACCATAGTTTTGAGCTTGAAACATTAGCGATTGTTTATGCACTACGTAGGTTTAGAATTTATCTACAAGGAATATCCTTTGTAATTATTTCTGATTGTGGCGCCGTTACACAAACGCTAGAGAAACGAGATATTAATACGCGAATTGCTAGATGGAGTTTAGAATTGCAAAATTATGATTTCAGGATCATGCACCGATCAAGTTTCCGAATGGCGCATGTAGATGCTTTGAGCAGATCTTTTGGTGTTCTTGTCATTGAGGATAACCCTCTTGAGTGGAATCTCATTGTACTACAAAGTAAAGATCCCAGGATTAAAGAAATAATTGATAAACTTGAAATAATGGAGGACCCGCAATATGAATTAAGGAACGGACTAGTTTACAAAAAGCATGGTGAAAATCTGTTATTTTTAATTCCACGACAAATGGAGAAACATGTTTTGTTTAGATATCATAATGAAATGGGTCACTGTGGAGTCGGTAAAATGATAGATATTATTCGACGTACATATTGGTTTCCACAAATCTTATGTGAAAATCACGTAAAAAACTGCCTTAAATGCATATCTTTTTCACCACCCTCAGGGAAAATAGGAGGTTATCTAAACCCTATTCCTAAAGGTAATATCCCTTTTGAAGACAATTCACATTGATCATTATGGCCCAGTTGATAAACATGTTTTTCTTAAAAAGTATATCTTTTTAATAGTAGATGCCTTTCTCGAAATATATCAAACTGTATCCAACGAAAACTACAAATTCTTGTGAAGCCATAACATGTTTAAAACAATTCTTCCATAATTACAATAAACCAATTAACATAATATCAGATAGAGGCACAGCATTTACATCACAAGAGTTTGAAGATTTTTCGTGATCAAAGTGTTAATCACATTAAAATAGCTACGGAATCTCCACAAGCGAACGGGCAAGCTGAACGAATAAATCGAATTATAGCATCTAGTATCGCTAAATTAGCAGAAAATAAAGAAGGCAAACAATGGTATAAAGTCCTTCATAAAGTAGAATATGCTATTAATAATACGGTTAATAGATCCACGGGGAAAAGTCCAAGTCAAATAGTTTTTGAATTTGATCAACGTGGTGATTGCGAGGATAACTTAAAAAGTTTCCTCGAGAGAACTATTAATTTAACAGAACGGCATCTAAAAGATATTCGCGAACAAGCTGTTACAGGTATTAACCGTTTGCAACAGCAGCAAAAGAAAGCGTATGATAGTAAACATAAAGCTCCTAAAAAGTATGTAAAAGGCGATTTGGTTATGCTAAAAAATTTTGATAGTACGCCCGGAGTAAGTAAAAAGATGATTCCACAGTTCCGTGGTCCATATGAGATAGCTAAAGTTTTGAGAAATAATCGATATGTTATTACGGATCCTCCAGGATTTCAAAACACGCAAAAAATGTATACGGGTACATGGGACGTTAGTAATATTCGTCCTTGGATAACCTCAAAAGATCTGGCTCCGGATTAGTTAATAAATAAGTTATATTATAAGTTATTACTTCAATTATCAATTCTATGTATTAGTTAACAAATTTATTTGAAATGTAAAACTCGATTGCGTGTCTTCTAAGGTTGTAATGTTTTAATTTGCGATGTGTTTTCATTTTGTGTTTAATTAAACTTTTAACTGTATACTTATACAAGGTCATAATATAATTAAGATCACATTTAATGTCATGAATTGGTCTGAATTGTAGCTGTGGTTTGGGGACCAAACCCAGTCAGTCTGGCCGAATTGTAGCGCGCACGAATAGTGAGATACCGCCGTGTTATGTGAAGTTCGCTAGTGAGAGTTGCGTAGAGACGAAGACAAGAGAAGAGAGATATGTAAACGGTCAGAATAAATAATATGTTTTAAAAACAAGCTGCGTGTGTAATTAATTCGTTGTAGCAAGCTTGCTACAAAGGGATTACCTCGCTGAAGTTGGCCATAGAGAGGGCAAAGGCCGTTAAAATTTTATTAGGAGGAAATTTTGAGAGAAGGAGAGATTTCAAACAGCGATTTGAGGAGGGAAAGGATAGTGGCGCGGGGAATAATGGAGAAAGGAAAGAGGAGGAGGAATAGAAGAGAATAAAGTTGAGTTTAAAAAAAAAACTTTTTTTTGTGTGTTCGAGTTTCTGCGTATTATGTTTGTTCTTTCGCAGAAAGAAGTTTGTCAGTGACTTTTGAGAGAGAGAGAAAAACACTAAGCAGAGCGTTCACGGCGTCGTCACCAACAACGGTAGCCGCCCTGCTGAAAATGACCGATTGATTCCGATTAAAAATTTTGAATCCGCACAAATCTGGATTCTTGATCCGGAAATCACGGATTCATAACGATTACACCGACTGAAAACGATTGAAACGGATTTGTATTCAAGGATGTAATTTCAATCGGTTTCTATCGATTTGAATCGGTCTTAGTTAATCCGTTTAAATCGGTATTATTTTATAACGATAACACCGATTGAAACCGATTGAAACGGATTCGTATTCAAGGATGTAATTTCAATCGGTTTCTATCGGTTTGAATCGGTCTTAGTTAATCCGTTTAAATTGTTATGATTTCACAACGATAACATCGATTGAAAGCGATTGAAACGGATTCGTATTCAAGGATGTAATTTTAATCGGTTTCTATCGGTTTAAATCAGTTTTAGTCAATCCGTTTAAATGGTTATAATTTCGTGATTTCGGGGTTCACGAAATCATAACGATTAAAACCGATTGACTAAGATCGATTCAAACCGATAGAATCCGTAAATACCGGATATGCAAACAGGATTATTTACTACTTTATTATAATTCCATTCTTTGTCTAGAAATTTATTAGAATGTGTATTTATTTAAATGAAAACAAACAATACATCTGTTTTGTGTTTTGAACATAATTAAAGAATTGTTTCATAATTATAGGAAATAAAATTTTAAGTAAGAAAACATTTCCTAAAACAACTAACCGAAAATGTGTTTACTTATTAGCAAAATGTATAAAAGAAAAAAGCTATTTGAAAAGATTTTTATTAACCTTTAGACCGCCGGAAAATCTAAATATAGTCTCTTACGTGTGATCGGAACTTTGTATCGGTTATATGTAAGATATAAGCAATAAATTTGAGGACTTTCTAAGAGGATTAAAGCTCATCAAATGCCGGCGGTCTAAAGGTTAAATTAAAGATTGCTTAC